>JAFLJL010001853.1:5000-31470 GCA_018398815.1 Conus ventricosus | reverse complement strand
ACAAACTCCAAAGGAATGCTACTTACGACACGAATCGCCTAGCAGACATGACAGCATACGGGCAAGCTTGGAGCATCCTTTTGGGGGGATGTTTCTGTTTGTCCTTGTGCTTTTGTGCTGTCATGTCTGCTAGACGATTCGGTGTCGTAAGTAGCATTCCTTTGGAGTTATGTTTTCTTGTGGGAGCAAGAGTTACCCTACTTGTTTATTGTTTATTGTTTACTGTTCCCTGCCTCATTTCATATTTACTATAAAAAAAAAAGATGAGTGGTCAACATTTGAAAGAACACGCCGTTTCTTTTTTCTAATGGTAAATCAACAAGCTGTTCCACGCCACGCTATGCTTTGTTAGACGTGCTGACGTCATTTTACACTGTCCTCCACGCTGCCACCTGCCGGGCAATATCAAGAACAATTCCAAGACGGAAGACAGCCTCTAAAACTTTGCTGGCGAGGACGGAAATCCTGATCTAGATGTGAGCTGACTGTTAAACTGGATGTTAAACATCCCTCGTGACAGTGACTGTGTAAGCCTTTCTGTGAAGCTCATATGTTACATCACCATACTTTCTTGATACAGTGTCCTTTTCGTGAAGTTCTTTAATGTCTTGTTTCTTGTCCACGCTCGTTTCACATTTTCATTTCAGTCGATTGTTTGATACACCGCCCTTCCCCATGCGCTAAATCGTGAATGGGCTCAAAAGCTGAAAACAATAAATCATTCGTGTCCCCCCCCCCCCCCCCCCCCCCCCCCCTCTTCTCTCTCTCTCCACTTAACTCCCCAAACTGTCCATTCTGTAATCAAATCGAGGACAAAATACATTTTTTGATTGTTTGTCCATTCTATAAATATTCAAGAGATGAATACATTTTGCCTCATAGTAGAGATGTTCATCAAGAGAGAAACTGTTATCAGTTAACACACAAATGCCAGAGTAATTTCCGGAAGAACATTTTGTTATGGAAACATTTTCTTTCATAATTTTCAGTATATGCGCCGAACGCGTGTGTGTTCTACTTTTGTTCTTGACCACATTGCAGATAGGTCGGTGGCCTTTGCAATTAAAGTATTTGAGTTGAGTTGAGCTGAGTTGAGTTGAGTTGAGTCTCTCTCTCTCTCTCTCTCTCTCTCTCTCACACACACACACACACACACACACACACACACACACACAAAGAGGGAACAGAAGAAGTCGGGGGCGAGTAGGGAAGAATGGGAGATAATGTAAAGAGATGGGTCAGGACAGTATCAGAAAGATTCGAACTCACAACAGTGTGACTACGATCTCAGTGCTCGGCCACTAAGCCAGCAGCAACCCCGAGCACCCTGTCGCTCTGTTGTGACTGACTTGATCTCTCTTTGACCGAATGACCCGACTGTTCAGCGCTTCGATCCGGACAGGACCACAGGTCGCGGAACACACGGTGATCTCACGACGACTGAACACCGGTCCCACTTCATTCCTCCGCACCCGTGTGATACGACTGAACCCGGATTCCACACCACACAGCATCAACAACGGTCTTTTGGCCACGCCGTGTCTGGCGCGGGGTTCCACGCCACGGAAGTTGGTGGGATGACGGCGATTGTTGGACAGGATGTTGAGCTGTTTGTGATCCATCTCTCACCCCGCCCACGAGATCTTGTCACTGTCCACTGCTGCCCACACGCTGTGAGCGAACCATCATCTATAGGCGTCGTCCGTGTTGTTGGGGATTGGTGTGAGCAAACCATCATCTATAGGCGTCGTCCGTATTGTTGGGGATTGGTTTTTATATCATACATTCTTCGTTTTTCATGTCCTTAACGTAGGTCCCGGCACTGACAGGTTGTTCTTGTGTGTGTGTGTGTGTGTGTGTGTGTGTGTGTGTGTGTGTGTGTGTGTGTGTGTGTGTGTGTGTGTGTGTGTGTTGTTGTTGTTGTTGTGTGCGTGTGTGTGTGTGTGTGTGTGTGTGTGTGTGTGTGTGTGTGTGTGTGTTGTTGTTGTTGTTGTTGCTGTTGTGTGCGTGTGTGTGTTATGTGTGTGGTGTGTGTGTGGTGTGTGTGTGTGTGTGTGTGTGTGTGTGTTGTTGTTGTTGCTAATGTTGTTGTTGTTGTTGTGTGTGTGTGTGTGTGTGTGTGTGTGTGTGTGTGTGTGTGTGTGTGTGTGTGTGTGTGTGTGTGTTGTGTTGTTGTTGTTGTTGTTGTTGTTGTTGTGTGTGTGTGTGTGTGTGTGTGTGTGTGTGTGTTGTTGTTGTTGTTGTTGTTATGTGTGTGTGTGTGTGTGTGTGTGTGTGTGTGTGTGTGTGTGTGTGTTGTTGTTGTTGTTGTTATGTGTGTGTGTGTGTGTGTGTGTGTGTGTGTGTGTGTTGTGTGTGTGTGTGTGTGTGTGTGTGTGTTGTTGTTGTTGTTGTTGTTATGTGTGTGTGTGTGTGTGTGTGTGTTGTTGTTGTTGTTGTGTGTTGTTGTTGTTGTTGTTGTTGTTGTTGTTGTTGTTGTTATGTGTGTGTGTGTTGTGTGTGTGTTGTGTGTGTGTGTGTGTGTGTGTGTGTGTGTGTGTGTGTGTGTGTGTGTGTGTGTGTGTGTGTGTGTGTGTTGTGTGTTGTGTGTGTTGTGTGTGTGTGTGTTGTTGTTGTTGTTGTTGTTGTGTGTGTGTGTGTGTGTGTGTGTGTGTGTGTGTGTGTGTGTGTGTGTGTGTGGTGTGGTGGTGGTGGTGCGTGGGTGTGGTGTGTGGTTTTGTTGTTGTTGTTGTTGTTGTTATGTGTGTGTGTGTGTGTGTGTGTGTGTGTGTGTGTGTGTGTGTGTTTCGTTTGGCATGAAGTAAAATAGTGTTCAGTATGGGACTGCGTATGTCTATCATGAAGTTTACAATAATTCACTGGCCTGTCCCCTCTCATCGCTAAAAGGACGGGAGCCATACAATGACACTTCAGTTCAAGTGAACAGTTGAGTGGCCTACAGTGAGCCAGCACAGGCAGTAGAATGAAGAGGAAGAGGCTTGAACGTTGTACACATCAAATAGGGCGCAAACCACGAATACAGATTCTGTCATCATTTGATGCAGATTGTGTTGTCATAACTAATACAAGACACAGAATCGGTTTTTTGGGGTTTTTTTGTGAGTCAATAAAGAGAACTGATAACTTGTGCAGCGTAGATTAATAATTATTTGTTACGACTACTGCATATATACTGCCGTCCTCTATAATATTAGGACAGTGGTTTAACGTTTTTCTTATTCGCTCTGTTTAACTTCTGAGTCCAGTATCTCTCAACGCCTTTCAACATTAATTTTGTTTCCATTTCACAGTTCGTCTCACAATGTGGAGGACATATAATATGACACACGCGTTTCTTCTTTGTAAGCAAGACTGTAACAATAAACAAGTAGCCACACACCTTTCCAAATATGGCATATGGGACAGTAAAATTTGCGACGCACACACACACACACACACACACACACACACACACACAGAGCCGATGACGTCAACATAAAAAAATGACGCGCAGAAGTGACGTCATTATCTAAAGGATGGCGTCATGGTGGGAACGCGACAGCTCTAAACATGGTGGTGTACAGACACCACTAGGTCCACATCTACAGAGGACGGGACGCAACGTGACACTGACAGGCCTGTGGTCAGCGTGAGGGAGGAAATGACTTTCTCTGGCGCCGGAACCCGGTTCAGCGGCAGCTTGAGTCACTGCGCAGGATGGATGAAGCCGGGCCTTCAGCCGTGGGACCGAGTCAGCTGGCACCACTCGTCAACGCCCTGGGAATAAAGGCGGCCGTTTGTTTGGCCCTACCAGGCAGGCTGCCTTCTAAACAAGCCTGCCATTCATATCTCCACCATCTCGACCATCCGGAGCAACTGGGAGCATAGGCCATGTTTCTGTGCGTAACCGTGTGCGCGCGCGCTTACGCACGTACGCACGCATACACAGCACGCACGCGCGCGCGCGCCCGCACACACACACACACACACACACACACACACACACACACACACACACACACACACACACAGCACGCACGCACACTTACAAACACACACACAGGCAATATTTCTGTGCTCAACCGCGTGCACGCTTACGCGCGCGCACACACACACACACACACACACGCACACACACATACTCACACACGCACGCACGCAGGCACACATGCACGCACACGCACGCAAACACACACATACACATGCACGCACGCATTTCCTACGTTACTGACAGCAGGCCAAATGCACCCAGCAATATTCCCCTCTCAGCAAACAATCAGCGTGAGCATGACAGTGTGGGGAACGGGATCGGAAAGTGAAGACTGTTTACAAACAACATCAGATCAAACTATCTTTGATCAGATCGCAGGAAAGCGGAGAGAAAGAGACAATGACAGAATGCGTGTGCCACGGAGGGGGGGGGGGGGGGGGGGGGGAAATGAGCTGGATAACAAACAAAAGGAGAGAACGGTATTATGCCGCTTTTGGCTCACCCGCTCTCAACCGGCCTTGGCCGGTCTCGTGCGGGCGACTCCAAAAGCGGCATAATACCGTTCTCTACTAAGCATGACTTTAATAACCAAAAAATAACGACCCTACAAACAAACATACTGTGTAGGGTTATCTGTTTTCAATACTAATTTACTAAACTTTTCAGATTTTAGTTTTTGCTTAATCTTATGTTTTTCCTGATCGTTTTCAATAACATCATTTTCACGCAAACATTCATCAAATGAGTCTCTGTCTTTCATATGAATAAAACTACAGTCTTTAACTGTTCTCTAAAGTCTTTTAAAACCGAGTTATATTTTTGACATAAAATCCACACACTTATCCCAGCATGTCTTCCACTGAAAGCTAGTGTACACACACGCACACATGCACACACACGAGTGCGCTGAAGTGAAACCATACCTCCCCGCTTGCCGCGCAGGGAATTCAATGACTTTCAAAAGCCTATTGAAATTGAAAGAAACTCTTATCACAGCAATCACACATACTGGGCATGCGTTTCGGGCGGTTGACTCTAATGCCGGCATTTCTACGTTCTCTAGGGTGCAGTTATGAATAGCGATTGATTTCTATTGCCTGCAGTTCTGAATAGCGAGATTTCTATAAGTGGCTGAAAGGATCTTGCTCAGTCATTCCGCCTGGGGTAAAACAGATATAGACATGTTTCTTACATTCTCCTATCATAAGTCAAGATTTAATCATGTGATAGTTAAAAGACGTCACATCCGCCCCAACATGTTGTTGACGTTGGCAACCGGCCGTAGATGTCTTGTCATTTTACTTGGTGGTGTCGAGCAGTGAAGGTGTGTGTGTTGTAGTGAGAAGATATTTACCGGGTTTTGTGCAGGTTGGTTTTGTTTATATAACATTTTGATCATGGCAGAACAAAGACAGTGGGAGATTTCTAAGCTGACAATACTTGACGAGCATGTTGAGTACCATGCACAATTTCTTAGTGCTTTGGATGAGTTGAGAGCGGCAGGCCCTTCATATTCTCGCAAACTAAGAGAGATTGCTCCTTTGTTGAATCCATATGCTAAAAGGTTTTCTACAGTCAGTCTTTCTTTCATAGAAGTCTACTCTATGAGGAAGGATTTGTATTTAATGTTTTCAAGCAGTGAGGAGATTAGAAATTATTGGACTACTCCCGTACAAGAGCCAATCAACTCCAAACACACTCCTCTCAAAGTCCGCAGCAGTGAGAGAGAACTAGCGCTCCACCCTAGAGGGGTCAAAGGTCACAGTGGCAAGCCTTTTCTTTCAGCGCTCCACCCTAGAGGGGGCCCAAAGGTCACAGGGGCAAGCCTTTTTTTCACGCCCCCCAACCCAGAGGGGTCAAAGGTTTAAAACCCAGTGAAAAACAGATTTTTTTGCTCCCTTCGTCGCTTTGGCTGTCAACGCTTCACTTCACATACAAAGGCTGCCCCTATTTAGCCTTTTTAAACCATTTAAAAGGCTTTTTAGAGGGGCCCTTGGTGTTCTTTATACAATTGCCCTTTGTTTTTTTCAATCGGCTTTTTTTTTAAATGCCTTGGGGGCTGTTTTTAACTTGAACAAAAAGCCAATCATCAAAAAAACCCAAGCACAGTCTTCCCAACCAAGGGGTGTTACCCCAAAAAAAATAATAAACTCTGTGAAACACCACACACACTCCCACCCCCAAGAAAACCCCAAGTTTTTAAATTTAAGTTTTTAATTAAGCCCCCCCCAAGTTCAAAATTTAAGTTTTTAATTAAGTCCCCCCCAAGTTCTTAATTAATTTTTTTAATTTAAAGGGTTTATTTCCCAAGTTCTTAATAAGTTCTTGATTAAGTTTTTAAATTAAGTTCTTGATTAAGTTCCCCCTAAAAGATTGTAAAAAATCGCCCTTTTAAAGACAACCAAGTTTTAATTCAAATTTTATCTTATAATTATTAAAAAAAAAAAAACACAATACAATCTTGTTTTTATCTTAAATAGTAAATGCTAATATAGTACCCCAAAAAACGCCTCAAAAAACTGGGCCTCGCTGAGAATATTTTGGCCACGCCCTCTGCGTAAAAATCGGTCACATAGATTTTAAATGAAGTTTCTTCCATCCTAAGCAACCGCTTTGGTTTTAAAAAACTGGTCTTTTGGAAATGTTTTTTATAGACCCCATGTTTTTAATTTATTGACCCCAATCTTTTTTTAAAATACCCATGTTTTTTTTTTATAAAAAATTTTTTAAAAAATTAAAAGTTCTTAAAATATTTTTGGGCATTTGAAAGGGATAAAAATTTATTTTTTGTTTTTTGGGGGGTGCTGGGTGCTTTTGGGTTTTTGGGCTTCTGAAATTTTTCGGGGGAAAGATTGTTTGGGCTCTTGTTTTTGCCAGCTTTTTTTTATAAAATTTTAAAACCCCGTAAAACCGCCCCCACAGAAACAAAAGAGAAACCAAAAAATGACAAATTTTTAAGTTCAATATTCCATAAAGGATTTTGGGTTTGCTGTGGGTTTCTTGAATCACAGGGAAATTTTTTATACGGCATTGAAATCAACTTGTTCGGGGCGTTGGCTGTTATTTTTTCTTTAATGATTTTATTTTCCCTTGGTTTGGTAACTTTAAAAATTTTTTTTGTCTTTTCCCAAACCATTTCCGCAAATTTTTTTTTCCTTTTTTAAACCCCACCCCCCGGATGGGGAAATGCTTTTCCCACTGGTCTCCACCTAAATTCAGGGGTTTTCCTGATTCGCTGATTTTCCCCCCCCCCCTTGGGTTTACTTTTTTTTCCCCCCCCTAAATTCAGTTTTTTTCGGGTTTTTGCGATTTTTTTTGGTTTCCGGTCATTTTGAATGGAAAAAAATTTTTCTTTATGTTTTAAAATAATTAATCCCATGTTTAAACCCGGCGATAACAATTTTCCCAAATCTGTAATATAAATCACAGCTTAGAGCCCTCAAAATGACTTTTTTTAAAAACCCGGGATCTGCTTTAAAATAAATACGTAAGATCTTTTCAGAATAAAGGGGGGCAAACCCTACGACTATTTAGTGTACAAAACAAAAGAACCTTTTGTCCAACATTTTTCATTTTTCTCGCCCCCAACTCGCCCCCCCCAAAACCCTGTTTTTAAACTTTACAATGTCTTGGGGGCAAACATCTTTTGGGACCCCTGTTCTATGCTAAATTCATTTCCCGGGGAAAACTGTTTTGTTTTCCCACATGTTTGCCCAAAAAATAAAACCCTTTTCCCTTTTTTTGGGGAGCAAACTTTGTCATCAACCTTCTTTGTAATCATAAGTTCAAACAGTTTTGGCCGCTCTGTAGCTGTGCAGATCATCGGTTTTCATGTTTTTTTTAAATTTAAAAAATTTTATTTTTTAAAAAGGGGAGCGCCAAAAACAATTGCCAACCTTGTATACCATTCTGCTGTTTTTGGGAGGCCCAAAGGGTAGGATAAACCAATGCTTGGTAAAAGCTTGTTAAGAATTAAACCAGGGGATCTTGGCAAACAAAGGCTTTTAAGGTTTCGAAAAAGCTGATTGCTATCAATAAAAGGTTTTCTTTCGCAAACGAAAAAAATTTTCGGTTAAGCAAGGAATAATTCCAGACAATAAAAAAAAAATTTTAAAAAAAAAAATAAAATTTAAAAAAATGCTTCACTCGAAAATAAAGATGGGGCGGCACGGGGGTGAATGCGCTTCCCTTTTAGCGGAAGTAATTACCATTTAGTAAACTAGGGGATGAGGGCGAGAGAAAAAGACATAAAAAAAGCAGGGAGCAACTAGCAGCAGCACAAGACCTATGAAAAGCAAAAATTTGGGAAGCATTAGATTTTTTTTAACATACCCTAAAAAAAACAGGGGAAATGCAGCTTACACATTTAAAGAGGGTTAAAAAGCGTAAAAGAATATTATTTTTAAACAGCCAAACCAATCGAAACATTACCCCCCCCCCAAAAATTTCAGTGATTTTTAATCACCCCATCAGAAAAAAAAAAGTTTCAAGAAATCGTTTTATCGTCTTTGGCATGCCCCGTTGTTTTTTTTTGGGTTGGGGCAAAAATTTTTGGCTAAAATAAAAAGAAAAATCAATTATTCCCCCAAAAAAGGAAATTGAAGGAAACAAAAAGAAATTTAAAAAAGCTAACCCAAGCAGGGGGAGTCGTGAACAAACAGCGAAGGAATGGTTATCAAACAAGCGATTTGGCAAATTTTTTTTCCCTCCCACCCAAAACCCGAATACAGAGACCCCCACTTTGTCAAAACAACCCAAACAAACCCCCCATCAAATGGATCTTCTAATTTCCCCCAAAGAAAAAACGATTAGACGAAAAAAATTTAAGTACGACTTCACAGTCATTGACATAGTTTCAAGATACAAAGATGGGGGGAACCCGTAAACACAAAAGATGCTTCGGGCTTTTGCTGTCGCTAAAACCAACAAAAACCCAACGAGGCCCTTTTAAATTTATCCTCGCAAAAATCAAGTCGATGAGGGAAAAGTTTTTAAAAAGGCCAAGTGAATAAAATTATTTTTAAAAACATGATTTAACCTTTAAAAGAGCTTTTCCCCGGGATTTCACAGATCAAAAGGCTTTAGTTAAAAACCCTTTTAAAAACCCGTTATTTTAAAGTTTTTTTTCCCCAAACCAAAACACAGGAGCGAGGGGGGAAAATTTCCCTCGTAACACAGAAGGGGTTTTAAGACTGCCCCTTTTTTGCGTGCAATGAAAAAAGAAAAATTTTAAAAGGGGCCAAAAACCCCGTACAAGCAATCAAAAGAAAAACAAAAAATGTTGCTAAAGGAAAATTTCACCCAGCTAAATTTTTTACCTTTTGGGTTTTTTAAAAGTAAGGTACCTTTTTTTTTAAACCCGGGGGAAAGCAGAAGGGAAACTCGCACAGGGAAACCAGATCCATTTTTGGAGGGGTTTAAACCCAATAAAAATAAAAAAATTTAAAGTTTGAATACCGCCCGTGAATTATTTACGAGAAACGACACGACAAAACAACCAGCTCCCAAAAAACTTTTGTAAAAAAGAACTGAAAAATAATCCCCCCAGACACATTTCCATTTGCTTAGTTAATTACGTAAATAAATTGATTTTTAAAATGGAAGCTCAAAAGGGAAGCGCAAAATAAAAACAAAATGGAAAAGGGAAAAACCCTTAAAAAAGTTAGGGGAATAATTTCATGCGTGAAATGCAAATTAGGGGAACATTTGCAAGGATTAACCCAATGCATTCAAAACCATCCAAATCACCAAAAACTAAAAAACCCCAAAATTTGGGGGAAAAAGAATATTTTAAAAATAAAAAAAAAAAATTCAAAACGCATCAAGAAAACCCAGAAAAAAAGATTTAAAAAATTTGGGGGATGAAGTTTAAGATTGATCTTAAATAAAATTTGATAAAAAATTATAAACCCCCCTGTTTAGGGCGGCCCCTCCAGTGCCCAAAATTGCATAAAAAAAACTCTGGTTTTAACAAACAAAAACCTTTTGTTTTTGTTCTATCAAAAGACTTCTTTTTTAAAAAAACCTTTTGTGTTGATCTCATGAAAATTAAGCGCATTTTTACGTTGTCATGAGAAAAGTCTTATTGCCAAAAAAATTTTTCTTTGAAATTGTCAGGGTGATATGCTCGCGGGGGGCACAACGGGGCAGATTTTCCCCCTTTGCTTCTTAATGATTTTCTCCTGGCTCGAAAAAAAGAAACATTTTTGCCCTTTAACCCCAAAAAACCCCTTTGGGCCCCCTTTTCCAATTTTTTCACCTTCATTTTTCCCCAAAAAACCTTTTTAAATTAGTAAAGGAATGAAAGGGCCGATTTTTTAAAGGGTAATAAATTTTCCATACCCCCCCAAACCCCTTTTTAGCTACTTCTTTTCCCAAAATGTCTTTATAATGTCTTCAGTAGGGAAAACTATAACAAAACTGTCTGTATCTGTGTAAATATTTTGGACTCGGGATAAAAAGGGGTTTTAAAGAACCCAAAAAAAATTTCCCAAAACATTAAAATCTTTGAAAATTAAAAAAACAGAAAACCCCCAAATTAAATAAAAGGTTTGTCCAATTTGATTTTTCTTTTTTTTTCATCATTATCCCAAAAAAACTGATCATGAAACCCTTCAAAAGGGTCCTGATAATTTTTTTTTGAAGTCAGCTTAATTGCTTCCGTTCTTTTTTGGTTTAACCAATCGACATTTTTTGCGTTTGTGCGGATTCTCCATAGCCCTTTTCCGAAACAGCGGGTTTTTTCATCACTTGAAAAAGTTTTTTTTCTGAACCCTTCTGTGGTTTATTTCGGGAGATCAGTGTTTTTCATGATGTATGGTTTCTGAACTGTTTTTGATCAAAAGAAATTAAAACGAAAAAAAAACAGCTTTCAACTTCAAACCATTTTCTTAAATAAAATTGTAAAATCTGTAATGACAGACTAATTTTTTTCCCCCCGAAGATTGGGCCCACAAGTTTGGGGCGGCTCTTTTGGTTAAATTTTTAGGCTTTTTTTCTGTTTAAAGGGGAAGCCCATTATGCAGGCATGGAGTTCATGGGGAAATTTTCAATAAACCCTTCTAGAATAAGACCTTTTTTAAAACGTTTAAAGGCTGTAAGATATCCCCAGATGTTCTACAAATTCTTAAATTTTTTTTTAAATACCACCATGTACTTTTTAAAAAGTTGCGAAGGAAGCGATTGCCCATAGCCCAACCAAAACAGATTGTTTGCATCAAAATAAAAGGAGATTTTTAAAACCTTTTCCCCTCGGTTTCATAAGGGAACCAAAGTATTTTTGTTTTTTTAAACAGTAAGGTGCAAACGCCAACAATTTCCCTCCACGCAATCCTTTTTCAATCATCGGGAATTTCATTGGTGGGTTCAGACAATAAAAAAAACTGTACTCTAGAAACTTTAAAAAGCATCCCCAACTCACCCAGGCGCAAAAATTTGAAAAGGCCGGGAAATTCCCAGGCAAAAAATGTTTCATGCAGGTCTTTTTTGAAATTTTTAAAAAAACGCCGGGCCAAAAAAACATACATCAGCCATTAAGTGGGAGCCCATGAAGTCCCCCATCGTTTTAAAACCTAACTTTTTCCCCAAACGCATCTTGAGCATGCGGAAATTCAAATCACTGAGCCCTTTCCTCTAAGACTAGAAAAAAAACGCGCCTTTAGGGGGAAAAGGGGAAAATTTTTCTTTCAAACCTTTCCCCAACGTTCATGTATTCTTTAAGGGTAAACACCCTTTCAAACAAGATTGGGGTCAAAAATTTTTTCCTTTTTTTTGGGCAGGACTTTAAGGCCCAAGCCAGTGACTCTAATAAAAACCCATCAGGGTTTTTGCATAGAGCATAAAAAACATGTTATTAAAATTTTAAAAACCCACATTATTTTTTTTCAAATGATTGTGCAATGCATGCTCCCCCTGAAGGCGCTGGTTACTGCTTGCATTATAAGGGAGAGTCGTAACCCGCAATTTTTGAAAGAATAAGGCAGTTCCATTTTTTTTGGGTTTCAAACTTT
Source organism: Conus ventricosus (assembly GCA_018398815.1). Lineage (NCBI taxonomy): Eukaryota > Metazoa > Mollusca > Gastropoda > Neogastropoda > Conidae > Conus > Conus ventricosus. Next base: position 19,491 of record JAFLJL010001853.1, on the reverse strand, counting down.
AGTTGAAAAAAATTTCTTTTGGGTTTAGGGGCCGGGGCCGCTCCTCTAAATTTCCACTAATGTATCATGGGCCCTCTTTTTTTTGGATTTTTTGCTTCTTCACTGATTTCCCTAAACCCAAAAATCCAACAATGTGGGGCTGACAAACTGTTTTTTTGGGGTCTTCAGGGTCATTATGTTTTTCCAGAAAAAATTCAGATTATTAGAACAGTCTTTAAACCACTTGCGCATCCCGTTCTAAAATTTATCTGGGCCATTAGGCCCTCTAAAAATTCTGGTTTTAAAATGAACTCCATCCGACCTGACAAAACAACAAATGAACAAATCGGTGATTACTCATTAAGACGTTTTTCGAAGTTTTTGTGGGCGCTGGGCCCCTTCAAAGGGAAAAATGACCCTTTCGAAGCCCTGCGTAAACAACAAGGGGAAATTTTTTGCAGCCTTTACCCCAGTTTTTAAAAACCCAAATTTAAATTTTCCCTTTCTGGGGGCGTAATTAGTTCTGTATTAAAAGCCCTGAGCCGAAAACAATTTTTTTATTTTCCCCTTGCGGCTTGACGAGGGAAATTTCTTGTTAAACATTTTCTGCAGAATTCTTGTTTATTTCCCAAGCTTTGAAGTAGCTCAAAAATCCCCATTGTTCGTATCAATTTGTAAGGGGCGTCCCCCCCCTGGGAAAACACAGAAAATCAACATGTTTTTTTGCGGGATCACCTATTTTTTGGGCGTTCTTGGACATTTTAAAAATTCGGCAGAAAGATTTTTTTTCTTCACCCATGTGTATACTTTAACAGTTTTTTGGGTTGGGGGTTTTGTTCTTAAAAAACTGATAAATGGAATCCACGCTAACAGGAAAGGATTTTCCCAAACTAAAGTTAAAAATCTTTGGGAAGAAAGGGGTTTGATAGTTAGAAAACTCTCCCCTGCGTTTTTTCGGACGTAATGCAGCCTTGCCCAAAACAAAAACCACATAAAAAAATTTGTTGTCTGTATTCTTTTTGTTTAGAACTGGGTTTTTTTTGCTACTAAAAGCTGGAGGTAAATTTGGGAAAGTAAGACCCGCCTACAATCGGCCATACTTAGCCGTTTTAAAACTGAACTCTAGGGCTTTTTTGCCCTCTGACCAAACCAGAGCCTCTCATTTTGGCTTCTTCGGGGGGCCACACAAACTGTGTAAGCAGTTCGTCGCCCAACCCGGTGTTAAGCATTATGAGAAAGAATAGCCTTTTTTTTAGTTGAGACCCAGAAATTCAAGGGTTTTTTTCATTTAAATTTTAATAGTCGATTAAAACAGCTAACATTTCTTTAACTGGTGGGGCTAATTTTTAGTTTTTAAAACCCCGGGAAATTGAGAAATAGCAAGCACAACCCTTGCCTGTACGTTTGCTGGGGTTAATGAATTTTAAATCAATAACATTCATGCCTTCAAAAGTTTCTTCCCCGAAAATTCCTTCAAACAATTTTGTCCCCGGGCCTTCATTACTTAAACCATGCGATTTTTTTTTCTAACTCAAAAATTTATTTAAATCAAAAAAAAAAAAAAATTAATCAATATCGATGGGCTTTTTTTTTGTTTTGATCATAACAAAGTATAAAAAAAACCCCCCCTTTGGGGTTGTTAATGTGAGCTGTTTAGAACAAGTTTAAAGTTTTGTTTACTTTTTTTTTAAAAAATTTTCCCTTTTTATCTGCTCGGGGTCTGGCTGTTGAAAAAAGTTGTCCTCCCTTTCTTTGAAGACAACTTTTGCTTTTTTTAGCCTTTAAAATCGGCCTGTAAACGACTAAAATTTTTCAACCCCTGAGTTTTTAGTCAGCTAGTGCTTTTTTTTAAAATCAAACTTTAAAGGGAAATAAGTTTAGCTGTTATCATTTTAACTATAGCTGTGTTTCTTTTGGGGTTTAGTTTTTTTAAATTTTTTGTCTAGCTGCCCCCAAAGGCAAATTTAACACAACCCCCAAGAAACTAAAGCGCCCCGCCAGAGGTAAGCAAAAGGGGCAAACCCAAAAACCCGTTTTTTAAGAGACCCACAAAATTTTTCCCGGGCCCAAAGTGCACTCAAAGTCGATGCCCAGTAATTTAAAATAGTAAAAACATTAAAGCAGCAGAATACCCTTTGTCCCGGTTTGATATTTTAAAGGTCTTGCTCAAATTTTTTGGCATTTGGGGTAATTTTTTGTAAATCTAAGGGTTTTTTAAAAGCCGGGGGGTTTAAATCTTTTTCTCCGGCGACTCTGCCCCTGGGAGGTACTTTTGGGTAAACTTGAAAAGACATGCTTTTTTTAAAAAATAAAAAAAAATTTTTGTAATGTTATTTTTTTAATCTGTTATCTTCAATATCAGCCCGCGCATCATATATTAAAAACAAATAAAACATTAAGCGGGTTTTTTTGGCTTCTTCTTCTTTAACAATTTGAAAAGTTTAAAAGTCTCTAACAGTTTTCCCCCCCCCCTTCCATGTAACTTTTTATCCTCTGTTTGATCTTTTGGTCAATCCAAAAAACCGAAATTTTGTTGTTAAATAATTATCAAACTAACAAATGTGAAAAAGCAGATCTTTTGACACAAGGGCAACTTCGGATTTCACACCCCCGCCTTTCCAAAAAAGTTTTCTTAATTTTATCCAAAAAGCGATAAGGGGTTTTAAACCCGCAGCGAAAATTTGGGTTTGGGAAACCCTCAATTGTGCATTGCACTTTTTGTTTTTTTAGGTTAATAAAATTTTTAAATTTGTTTTTTTCGAATGGTCCTTTATCTTTACACAGCAATAAAAAAACCCTTTAAAAAACGATCTTGCTGTGGGACTAAAACCCGAAATTCCATATAGTGCTGCCCCCTGCTTTTTGGATATTTTGAATTATGAATCACTCTTTCGTAATATTTTAAACTAAATTTTTTACTGGGTATTGTTGCCCCAATCGCCTTGCCCAAAATTTGGGTTTTCTAACAACGTCAAACTCTAACGGATGTCAGAAAAAGCGTAAATTTTTCTTCGGTGTCTGAAAGATAAGATAAACACGTTTGTTTTCCCTTAAAAGTTTGTTCATATACAATCGTCTTTTATGCCCCTTTTAAAGTATGGGGGAAGCGCTTTTAACAAACCAAATCTAGGGGGATGAAAAGCGATTTCCAAACCAAAACTTACGGCTACAAACCTTTTCCGTCCTTTTCGTTTTTCCGCGCCATTCTATGTTTTAGTGCCCTTTTTCATTTTCGATTTCCCTTTAAACGCAAATCAGCCCCTTTTAGTCCGGGTTAAACCATAGATCAAATAGGTTTTTGAAATAATTTTGCATTAGGGGAAAGAAAATATTTCTTGCCCCCAAATTTTTTAGAAATTTTCCTTTAAAGAAAAACCCCCGCCCCAGATTCGTACAACTGTCCTGTTTGGTCCCGTTGTTGAAGCGATTCTATTTGAAAGTAAAACTGCAAGGGCCCGGCACAATCACTTCAACCGCCAACCCAGGCTGGAAATTTAACAGTAAAAAATTTTTTATCCGCATCAATAGTAAAAACGGTTATTTGGAACAGTAATATTTCCCCTTTTTTCCCCCCACCCAAAGGGCTCTTTCAGTCTTCTATGGGGGGTCAAGAAAAGAGCCATAGGGTTTTTTACATTTTTTTTTTTAAAAAAAAAATAAAAAAGTTTTAAATTTTTTAAAAACATGGGGGAGGCATTGGGAAAGGGGAAGGGAAAAATTATGATGTTTTTGATCCTGGGACGACATGAGTGAAATGACTCCTTTGGGCCAACCATTTGCGCTCATTTCGAAAAAAAATTTGCAGAAAGTCAGCATAAAAATTTTAAAATTAAGTAAGGTTAAACATTTTTCAAAAAATTTAGGTCAAAGAACCTCCCAATTTCCCATTGATTTTGAAGTAATAAAAAAAGGGCCCTTTGTTTTTTAAAAAATGGCCCCCAAACCCAGAACAAACCCTGTTCCGCTTACCGATAAACGAGACTCATCAAAGTTTTTTAGGCATGAATACAATTAACGAAGACTTAGGGCGGGAAGGGTCGAAATCGCCTTGGGATTACTAAAACCAAAATTAGATGGGGAAACGTTGCTAAACTTCAAAAAAACACTAAAAGGAACCCCAACAGATTAAACCCAAAAACAAAAAAATGGAATTAAAAATTTAAGTCCAACAGCGGGCAAAAAAAATAGAAGCAGAAACCAGTTTTTCAAAAGAAACAGCAAATTAAAAAATATAACACGCCCCCCCCCCCAACCCATTTCGAAGATAGCGGGGGCCCTTTATCAAAGCTTTTAGAAGCAACAGAGGCGGGAATTTAAAAAACAATTTTGCAAAACTGGGGGAAATAGAAGAGCATAAAAAAGAGAAAAAAAAAAAAAAAACTCGTTGAGGCTGAAGACGCCAACTTTGGGCAAAGATTAAAGAAAGAATAACCCAAAAACAAAAGATCTTGAACAAAAAGATCAGCAAAACTAAACGTTGTCTAAAAACCGAGAAAAACTTACGAACTCAAGTGGGGCAGAATAAGAGAAACTATTCAAAAAATTTTATATGAAGGGCACAAAGCTTTGCAGAACGAATACGAAACTGTTTGAGAACAAGGTGTCACATTAGCAAGCGTTTTAACAGCCTTTGGATTTGCAATAAGTACACTGGTGATGGCTATTACAGGCGGGGCAGTCAAATCCCAGTGCCTCCAAACGCCAACGCCAAACCCTCTCGCCTGATAAAAACAGGGTAAAAAAAAAATTGATTTATCTTGCGGGCTTAAAAAAAAAAAATAGCCAGTAAAGCTAAAGACTCTTTAACCCCGGGATATTTTGGGGTGTTTGTTAGGGTGGGTTTTTTTCTACTGCAAGCAAAGTATTGGGTTTATGGCCGGCACCTATGGGCATTATTCTCTTTAAAAGTTGGGTTTTTCTCTTTGTAAAATAAAGAAAGGGTAATCCTAGGCCAGTTAACCCCCCAAAAAAAATGCGTCTTTTCATATTTATGGTCCCTTATTTTTTTTGACTTCTTCAACGGCTTTAGGCTTTGGGGCCCCGGGGAATTGGGTTTAAATTTTTTCTTGGTGTTTGTTCCCCTTGCAATATTAAAAGGGTCGAATTTATTTTTTTTGTTTTTTTTCCCACTTTTCGTTCATTGCCCCGCCCCCGAGGAATTTTAATTTTTGTGGGTTTTTTTATTTTTCCTACCTGGGGTCTGAGGGCGAAAAGGGAGCAAAATAAACCTGCCAACAGCCCAAAATCCCCACTTTTGATCTTGCGTAAGTAAAACATTTTGGGATCTTTTATTTCTTGAAGGTAAATCAACTGTAGAAATTTAAAGGCGTCCCCCTAAATTGGCTAAGTATTGTTTTTTTGGGTCAAAGCCAGTAGAAGGATAGTTAGCCGATCCGTTTGTGCTTGCGGGAAAAGCAAAAACCAAAAAGTAAGTACGAATAGAGTCGTTTTTTTCGTTCTATTCCTGCTTTAGTTAGGCCCCTTTGAATGCTAAGATAAAAGTTTCCCATTCGTTTTATCTCTTGCTCTATTTGGGCCCAAGGGGAAAAACCCTGCCTGTAGAGAAAGATGTGTAAGGGGGATTCCCGTCATAGTTATACTTTCCCGTGCAAAAGCCCCCCCAAAAAAAAGGGGGGGCCTAAACCCCTGATTAAAATCCAACTTTTGGGCTAAAAAACTGTCTTTTGGCCCTTTAAAATTGAATTGTTTTTTTTTTTAAAAATCCTTTTAAAAGCCTTTAAAGTCCCCAATTTTGTTGCTTAATGGATTAAACGGTTTTTCCCTTTGGTAATGGGGGCTTGCAGTTCAGTCAAAAAAACGTCCCGAAGGTGAAAAAAAAAAAATCGGGACAATGAAACCCCACCAAAGGATCGGGTGAAATTTTTAAAGATTAGCATACAAAACCCCCCCACCCCGTTTTGCACAAAACACAGCAAAGTTTTAAATGGGTTTTGATAAAAATGCATCGGATGACTAAAAACCCAAAATTTCCGGGGTGTAGTCTTTTTTTAAAAAGGGGGGGTTAAAAAAAATCTGCTTAAAGGAGTACTCACCTTTACTTGAAAAAGGGGTCCAGACTGAGTCACAGAAATGTCAAAAGTATCGGGTTTCTATATTTTTAAGATTGTAGTGGGGGGCCCCAAAAGAATATTTTTGCATCAGTATATTTGAATGCACTCATTTTTTAAATTTTTTTTAAAAAAAAGTTTTGTAACAATAACAACTCAAGAAACCCTCCTTCGTTTTTAGAACAAACAAATTTAAAACAATTTTCGGAAGCAGAATGGTTTTCGCTTTTATGGAAAAATTTTTTTCAAAGTTGTAGGTTTAAAAATAACTAAAGCCAAGGGGGAAAAATAAAATTCCAAAAAAATTTTACAAATCAGGGGGCCCTATTTTGCCAGTTAAAAAATACCTGATGGTTTTTTACGGGGTTTTTTCTCACCCCAAAAAAAGCAATGAGTAACTTTGACCCTTTAAATCTCAAAAATTAACAATGGGGGAATCTGAAAACCAAAAGTTATCATTCAAACCTAAGAAGTTGCTTACTATTTTTTTTAGGAGCTAGCTAAAATTTTTAAAGGCCTTTTCAGCTGACAATCATAGATTTAGAGTTACACCCCAAAAAAAACTAATTAGAGGGAGAAAATCCACTCGATCTTGCTTACATTCATTACTCCCAAAGTTTTATTTGGGCCCAGCTTTACACTGATTTAAAACTTTTAAAAAAAGGAAGGCCCCCCAACGTTTTAAGAGCTCTTCCCCTCAGGGAAAACCTTTCAAAATTGGGGAATTTTGAAATTATACAATTCCCTAATTTTCAGTTTTTAAAAAATTAGTTTTTTGGGGGGGTCGGATCATTTTAAAATAAAAATTTCAGAAAAAAAACAGGGAAAAATCGAAAATTGGATAACCTGCACATTGTTTTGAAATAAAATAATAAGTTTTAAATAAAAAAAAATGTCGCTGGGCCAGATGAATCAGGATTGCATTAAACGCCTTTTAGGTGTATAACTTTAGAAATTTAAAAAACCTTGCAAAACGTTGTGGACTTTTAAAAAGAATTTGGGGAGAAAGGCCTTTGTATGGGGTTTTGAGTACACTAAAGAACGTGAAATTTTAAAAAAGCAAAGAGGTTTGGGGACAGCAAAAAAGGGTTTTCCCAAACTGAACAAACCCACGCAAATTTTAAGCAAATAATGTTTGGGGCCCGTATGAAAAAAAAAAAAGTTTTTGAAAACCTAACCCTCAAAAGGCAAAATTAGAACCCTATTTTAAATGGGGAAAAAAAAATTGAATTTTATAAAACCCATTTAAAATTTTTAGGGCCCTCAAAAAAATTTTAGAAAAAACATTCCCCCCTGGCCCTTTACATGTAAGTCCCAAAGCCGGGTGACAATAGGGGGAAAGAAAATTTAAATAACACCGAAAGGGAAAAAAAAAAGTAAAATCCCCACAGAAAGAAACGGGTTTTAAAGGGAAACCCTTTTACAAAATTACAGTTCTTTTCCCAAACAGAAAATTAGGGGAAAACTTCAAAAATGATATTTGAAATTTCTGTCTTTAAAGAAGTGGAAGGGGTGGGTTGTTTGGGGGTTAGTGACGACCTTATTAAAAAAATTTAAAAATTAGCGGGGAAACTTTGACGTTAAAAAAACCCTTTAAAATTTTTTTCGTCGTTTTTCCCAATGGTGAGGAAATTAAGGGCCCTAACAACAAGCAGGGAAAAAAACCCAAAGTTGACTTAAAAAAGAAACAAACTTTCAGAACTAATTTTGGGTTAATCTTACACATTTAGGTCTCTAGGATTTTTTTAAACTGAACCCGTTTTTTAAAAGAGATTAAAGTAAACTAAAACGGAATTTGTTAAAAACCTTTTTAAACTGAACAGGTTTTTCCCGAGAGTAAAAATAAACATAATAACTTTGGGTTAAATTTAAAACCTGTTATAAAATTAAAGGACAGTTAAATTTAGACAAAAACCCCCCTCATTGCAAATTTATTTGTGGACAAACGGTTGTGGAAAAACAATATTTGTCCTAGACCTATTACAAACAGTTTAAACGCTATAAATTTTTAAACAACTTTTTGTTTTCTGTCCAAAACTTAAAGGAACAAACATAACATTTTAGAAGGTTTATATGGACAATGATGACTATATTTAGTTTTATCCCCAGCAAAAAACTGAGTGAGTGGGTTTTGAACGCTTTTAAAAATTGTTTGAAGGAAAAGCAACAAATTTTAAATTTTAGAAGCCCGGGTTTACCAAAAAAAGAAAATATTAAAAAGGGGAAAAAACTTTTTTCCAAAAATTTGGCCCTTTCCCGTGGAAGACATTCTGGGAAAAAGTGTGTGGGTTTTTTTTTTCAAAAAAAACTCCGTTTTAAAAGACTTTAGAGAACAATTAAAGACTGTATTTTATTCACATGAAAGACAGAGACTCATTATGAATGTTTGCGCGAAAATGATGTTATTGAAAATGATCAGGAAAAACATAGGATTAAGCAAAAACTAAAATCTGAAAAGTTTAGTAAATTAGTATTGAAAACAGATAACCCTACACAGTATGTTTGTTATAGGTCGTTATTTTTTGGTTATTAAAGTCATGCTTAGTAGAGAACTGTAATATGCCGCTTTTGGATTCGCCCGGGTGAGCCCCGGGCCAAGGCCCGGGTGAGGGTTTACTAGGAGAGAACTATAAAACGCCGCTTTTGGAGTCGCCCGCTTGATACCGGCCAAGGCCGGTTGAGAGCGGGTGAGCCAAAAGCGGCGTTTTATAGTTCTCTCTCTCCCTCCCTCCCTCACACACACCACACACACACACACACACACACACACACACACACACACACACCCCCTGCTCTGCCCCCCAGTTTTGTCCTTACTAATTGGAGTCGTTATCACATAGCAAACACAGTCGATATCACGCGAGCGTTTTTCAAGGGCGGCTACGTTGCTCGGAAAGATCTTCTGACAAATGCGGGCCATGTTTTCGGTCGGTTCCACATAAGTACTTGCCGCGGCGTGTCATGTGACATATTGAGTGTGTGTGTGTGTGTGTGTGTGTGTGTGTGTGTGTGTGTGTGTGTGTGTGTGTGATGTGCGCGTGTGCGCGTGCGTGCGTGTTTCCGTGCGCGCGCGCGCGCGCATGCGCGCGCGTGTGTGTGTGTGTTGTGTGTGTGTGTGTGTGCGTGCGTGCGTGCATGCGTGCGTGCGTGTGTCTGTGTGTGTGTGTGTGTGTGTGTATGTGTGCGTGTGGGGTGTGTATGTATGTGTGTGTGTGTGTGTGTGTGTGTGTGTGTGTGTGTGTGTGTGTGTGTGTGTGTGTGTGTGTGCGTGTGTGTGTGTGAGAGCGCGTGCGTGCGAGCGTGCGTGCGTGCGTGTGTGTGTCTGCGTGTGTATGTGTGTGTGTGTGTGTGACATACAAGACTTAGTCACCTCACCATCCCTCTCAGCTCCTGCCCGGCTCTGCCTTCGTAACAGACCGTGTCGCCCATGTTTCTGACAGCCTAGGTGGGAAGTGTATATTTGATAGTTGAGTTTCTTTGTTTCCAATGCTCAATTCCTTCATGTTCCTTTCAAGTTGAGTTTCTTTGTTTCTAATGCTTAATTCCTTCATGTTCCTTTTGATAGTTGAGTTTCTTTGTTTTTAATCCTTAATTCCTTCATGTTCCTTTTGATAGTTGAATTTGTTTGTTTTTAATGCTTAATTCCTTTATGTTCCTTTTCATAGTTGAGTTTCTTTGTTTCTAATGCTTAATTCATTAATGTTCCTTTTGATAGTTGAGTTTGTTGTTTTGAAGGCTTAATTCCTTTATGTTCCTTTTGATAGTTGAGTTTGCTTGTTTTGAAGGCTTAATTCCTTTATGTTCCTTTAGATAGTTGAGTTTGTTTGTTTTGAAGGCTTAATTCCTTTATGTTCCTTTTGATAGTTGAGTTTGCTTGTTTTGAATGCTTAATACCTAAATGTTCCTTTTGATTATTGAGTTTGTTTTGAATGGTTAATTCCTTAATGTTCCTTTTGATAGTTGTGTTTGTTAGTTTTTAATGCTTAATTCTTTCATGTTCCTTTTGATAGTTGAGTTTGTCTGTTTTTAATGCTTAATTCCTTCATGTTTCTTTATTCGGTGTTTTTTTTTCTTCTACATAACAACGTATTTCTCTCTTTAGCTGAATCATACGTTGAGGATCAGTAACTTATTCATTTATTTAGCTAGATCGTAGGAGAGTGCTTAATATCGTTTATTTATTTAACTAGATCACAAGTTATTACTTTTCCCCCCTTTCCTTCATTCTGTGATATTTCATATTTTACTGTAATGGCAAATTGAAAGTATATGCATATTTACTGTCATGTAACATAGAAACAGATCGATACATCGTGTCTGTATTTCTAATTGAAAGGCTATTTCATGTAGGTACGTTGGTGTGTGTGTGTGTGTGTGTGTGTGTGTGTGTGTGTGTGTGTGGGCGCCCGCTTGTGTCCGTGCGTATCTGTCTGTCTGTCTGTCTGTCTGTCTGTATGTATGTATGTATGTATGTATGTATGTATGTATGTATGTATGTATGTATGTAATGTAGTATGGGATGTATGTATGTATGTATGTGTATGTACATATGTACGGACGTACCTACATAATTATGTCCTGTGTGGTGCGTGTGTGTGTGTGTGTGTGTGTGTGTGTGTGTGTGTGTGTGTGTGTGTGTGTGTGTGTGCGTGTATGTTTGCATGCATAGGTGTATGTATGTACGTATTATGTATGTATATATGTATTTGTATGTACGTATGTATGTCTGTATTGCTGCCAGACCCACACAGCAGACGGAACAGGATGGTGCCATGGAAGGTGCTGATGCTGATGTTGGTCCTCTGTATCCTGGTCCAACAACTCGACGCTCAACGGAATCGAACGCGCGGCGCCAACCGACGCAACCGTAACCGTGAGAACAGGTGAGACCGAGACTCGGTGACCGTCCTTTCTATGAGAAAGGCAAAGGGTCTTTTTTCGTCAGGTGGTGACCGCGTTAGGAATTGTACCAACTGTCCAAACACTCACCGACCGTGCGACCAATGTCAGGACTGGTCCCAGAGAAAGCACAGCCAGAAACAACCAAGGACATAGCTCCACCGACACGGAGAAACCAGAGCAGGTTTGGCGTTTGATCTGGGTTGATAAACGTTGCAGGGAGAGTCGAACCTTGTGCGAGTACATACTGCCAGAGTCTGTTTTTTTTGTTGTTTTTTGCTCGTTTGTTGAAGAGGCAATTGTTTGTTTGTTGTTGTTGTTTTTTTTTTGTCTGTTGTTCCCCATTATTAGGTTCAGGTCTAAGACCAAGAAAAATAGGCCCAACATACACTTAGCGTATTGTATCTGTCATAATGTACCCTAAAAAGCGGTTTGAGTATGCACAATATTTTGTTTGTAATAAACCTTTTATTACTTTTTTTTTAAGTAAACGATAACGCACACAGAGTATGTGCAAGATTGCTTTACCATTGTATTTCTACATTTGAAATAAGCAAAATGTCTTCTTTTTTTTTGGGGGGGGGGTCTCTCTCTCTCCCCCCCCCCCCCCCCCCCAAGTTCTTCTTGTCTCTCCCTACTCCAGCATATAACCTCCCACCATTCCATCTTGTGTTTCCCTTCTCCAACCGTTTGCCCCTTTCTGTTTTCTACGAGCATGATACAGCTATTCATGTGGTATCACATTATAGTCAGCATCCTAGGTGTTGGGTGAAATATAGCGGGTTGAATCGCTTGTATGATCATAACAAAAAGCTTTTTCACTGTTCCTATGTTAAGTATTCTGATATTCTCACGTATTAAACAGATGCTATAGTTCCGCCATTCAATATTTTTTTATTTTAAGAAATGCATCTGTCATTGACGCGCGCGCGCACGCGCGCGTGTGTATGTATGTGTGTGTGTGTGTGTGTGCGCGCGCGCGTGAATATATATATATATATTGTGTGTGTGTGTGTGTGTGTGTGTGTGTGTGTGTGGTGTGTGTGTGTGTGTGTGTGTGTGTGTGTGTGTGTGTGTGCGTGCGTGTGTGCGTGCGTGCGCGCGTGCGTGCGTGCGTGCGTGTGTGCGTGTGTGTGTGTGTGTGTGTGTGTGCGTGCCTATGTGCGTGTACATGTGTGCGCGCGCGCGTGTGTGTGTGTGTGTGGGGGGGGGGGTTGTTAGAGGAGCAAGAGATTCACATAATTCCCGTAAACTTTCTTCACGGCTGACAAAAAGAGCCGTCATCTGTCACCAGTGTTACCACCTGTCCAATTTTGTTTTGCCACTAGAGTGGTGTCAAAAAAACAAACAAACCAACCCATCCACTAACCAAGCATTGTGTTCTCAGAAACCGTGGCCGCGGGAGGCGTCCAGGCAGAGGAGGGGGAAGGGCAGGGGGTGCCCGCAACAACTGTGAGGAGATCCAGGTGCCCATGTGCAAAGGTCTGGTGGGCTACACCCACACCAAGCTGCCCAACCGCTTCAACCACACCAACCAGCTGCAGGTCTACAGGTGAGGCCGCCTTGACAGGGTGGACGGTCACTACTGCTGTCCTGACTGTAAAGAGTTTGGAGTTCTATACACAGGTAGCACTTTCACTACAACGTTCCTGATTGTAAAGAGTTTTGGTTCTTTATATAGTTGCCATTTTCACTACTATTTTCCTGATTGTAAAGAGTTTGGAGTTCTATAGACAGGTAGCACTTTCACTACTACGTTCCTGATTGTAAAGCGTTTTGAGTTCTATAGACAGGTAGTACTTTCACTACTATCTTCCTGATTGTAAAGAGTTTTGAGTTCTATATACAGGTACCATTTTCACTACTATTTTCCAGATTGTAAAGAGTTTTGAGTTCTATATACAAGTAACACTTTCACTACTACGTTCCTGATTGTAAACAGTTTTGAGTTCTATATACAGGTAGCACTTTCACTACTATTGTCCTGATTGTAAAGAGTTTTGAGTTCTATACACAGGTAGCACTTTCACTACTATTTTGCTGATTGTAAAGAGTTTTGAGTTCTATGCACATGTATCACTTTCACTACTATTTTGCTGATTGTAAAGAGTTTTGAGTTCTACGCACAGGTACCATTTTCACTACTATTTCATGATTGTAAAGAGTTCCGAGTTCAATATACAGGTAGCACTTTCACTACTATTTTCTGATTGTAAAAAGGTTTGAGTCCTATGTACAGGTACCATTTTCACTACTATTTTCCTGATTGTAAAGAGTTTTGAGTTCATATACAGGTAGCACTTTCACTACTACGTTCCTGATTGTCAAGAGTTTTGAGTTCTATATATACAGGTAGCACTTTCACTACTATTTTTCTGATTGTAAAGAGTTTTGAGTTCTATATACATGTAGCACTTTCACTACTATTTTCCTGATTGTAAAGAGGTTTGAGTTCTATATACAGGTAGCACTTTCACTACTATTTTCCTGATTGTAAAGAGTTTGAGTTCTATATACAGTTAGCACTTTCAGTACTACTTTCCTAACTGAAAAGAGTTTTGAGTTCTATATACAGGTCGCATTTAAACTACTACTTTCCTGATTGTGAAGAGTTTTAAGTTCTATATACAGTAGTACGTTCACTACTACTTTCCTGATTATAAAGAGCATGAGTTACATATCCACCAAACATAAACAAAACGAATCACAAGATAAAACACGACGCGTTTTGACCTCTTAGGACCAGATAAACAACATTGAGGACAACTAAAAAAAAAAAAAAAAGAAGAACGAGCAATCATTTATCGCAATCACATTTGGCGCAAAATAGGCGTTCGTTGTGTGCTACTTTACCGGTTTTTTTTTTTTTCTTTCCTCTTTTCTGTCCCATCTTCTCAGCCGCTTCAACGGCACTGCAGCCACGCCACTCATTCAGAGCCCCCGTCCTCAACCACAGCCCTGTCCCCGGCACTCCTCCAGGAGCAGTCAAGTGTCAAGTCGCCATGAGGGCATGCTCTGGAGAAGACACTGCACTGCTGCCGAACCACTGCGGTGGTGTTCAGTGGCGCCTGTTCTGATCTAACACACGCAGGACACCACCTACTAAGACCCCCCCCCCCCCCCCCCCCCCCCCCCCCCCCCCCCCCCCTACTGACGACAGTAATTGCTTGGTCGCAGAGCCCGCGTGAGTGAGATGCCCTTCTGGAGGTGCCACCACGTCCGTTCAACAACGACAGAGCCCCCCCCCTCCCCCCCCCCCCCCCCCCCCCCCCCCCATGAATTTGCCAATACCGGTGACCCTCGACGGAATCAAAGTTAGGCCAATAAATGTGGACAGGACATCGACACTGAGGCCACCACCATCACAGCAAGACATGAAGGGCCACAGAGTTTGATTTTTTTCTTTTCTTTTCTTTTAATGCTGATCGATAAGAATGAGGTTATCAAAGACGATGCTAGGGATTTTCCATTCCGGCCTGAGACTGCATGACAGGGTTGTAGTTCACGCTTACTTTCATAAAAATTTTATCCCGGAGTCAACCAGG
>JAFLJL010001852.1:0-43215 GCA_018398815.1 Conus ventricosus | reverse complement strand
AAATTTCAAAGGTTAACTCCCTCTTTTTCATCAGGCTTAGGACCGGCATTGGCAGAGTATAGTGTTTTTTGGCGGCTCTTGATTGCCGGGTAGTACACCTACACTGAACATTTGGAGCTTTTTGAATAAAACAGCGCCAATTTTAGAAATGGAATCATTTCTTTCAAAAGTTAAAAGCTTTTCAAAGTTAACAACATCTCTTTCAAATATATCAGCTAAATATCTGTCTTGAATTAACAAGCTTTCAAGTGCTTGTGTAGTTCATCAATAGTAGGTTCTCGTTTTTTTCTTTCTCCTCACCTTCCAAAAAAGCAATACTTCTCTTTGGCTTAGGAGGTAAAGAACTGGGCCCCCTATTTTCTTTTGTTTAGATACTCCACCACACGTTGTAAATAAAACACATGATCACCTATGGCAAGAAGCTGTTCCTCTGTGAACAAAACACGTCCGTTCTGCATTGAAAGTCATGGCTAAACTGAGTGGCGCTGTTTGGGGGGCGTTGTTCTAGATCGTCATGTCCGGTCACGTGGTATTGCACCTTGCCAAGACACAAGACCCAACAACACAAATTAAGTAATCAGGTGTCAGCCTAATGGCGGGTATTTCCATGTCTGTGGGGTATTCTGGCAGTGTGGAAAATCCGGCCAGCCTTACCCGCTCCACCATTGCCTAGTGTTTGTTTGTCTGTCTGTCTGTCTATCTACTTCGTTTTATAAGATTTATCATGCTAGGATAAGTGGTGTGATTTTAAAAGACTTTAGAGAACAATTAAAGACAGAGACGCATTTGATGAATGTAGTGTGAAAATGATGTTATTGAAAATGAGCAGAAAACACAGGATTAAGCAAAAACTGAAATCTGAAAAGTTTAGTAAATTAGTATTGAAAACGGATAATCCTACACAGTAATGTATGTTTGTAGATAATCGTTATTTTTTTGGTTATTGAAGTCTTACTTGTCAGAGAACAGTAAAATGCCGATTCTAGGGTCAACCCGCCCGAAACTGGTTGAGGGCGGTTGAGCAAGAATCGGCATTTTACTGTTCTCTGCGTTATATAGCTGTGCCCATATGTAACCGTGACAAAACCGATTCCTCTTTACGGTTACGTACCACTGATGGGAAAGGATTGGTTAAATCTGGGCAAATTTTAAAACAATTTATTATGAATTTGATTACACATTCATTCAGCCACAGTTTCACGACAATACAAACTAGATTTATGACGTAGATCAGAGTGAGGAACAAACTGCATAGGCCTCCTGGAAAGACTTGCACCGAGAGCTTGTTTGCTGCTTTGTCCACACTGAGTTTACCATAGATTCTCATGTGGCTGGGGACCCACAAGAAAACTATATGCTTTCCCGAAGAGACAAGCTGAGTATGAAGATCATGAATATCAGCCAAAACTGGATGTGACACTTCTCTTGTCGATAAAGCTGACAATGCCGACAATGAATCCGATAAAATAAGGAAATCATTCTGATCTGACCTGGACACCGCATGAGGGCCAGATTTAAAGCCTTCAGTTCAGCAGTATAAACAGACGACCAATCCCGCAATCTTAACAAAGTAGGCTCCTGAAAATTGTTATCACACACAATGGCAGCTGCAGCCCTCTCACCTTTTTTAGAACCATCAGTAAAAAATCTTGATAAAATCTTTATAAAGTCACATTGCCCAAGATAAAGTTGTTCATATGCAGCACACGAGGTGACCTCCTTCGAAATTGAGTTAAATATAAATTAATCTCTGGATTGGCGACTTTCCAAGGAGGTAATCAGTCTGTAATGGACCGTCATCAACAGCATCAAGGTCAATGCCAGCTGCCCTGAAGTGGGGCAAAATGCGAATACCCAGTGGAGGAATCTCATTTGGCTTTAAGTCATATATGGCTCTAAAAGGCGGTTCATAACAATATCATAGGCAGGGTTTTCTGGATTAACCCTCAGTTTCAGGTAGTAATTCATGGAAAGACACAACCTCCTTAGCTCCAGAGGGGTTCACCAGATTCAACATACAAACTCTCTTTGAGATGTGCGAAGTGCTCCCAAGCAATCCACAGTCCTTGATGATGAATTGGATCAAGAGCTTTGAGGTAAGACTTTCGTGCAGAACCATATACCACACACCCATAATCTAGCTTTGGTCTTACCAAAGCCCGATACAATCGCAACAAAGTTCGCTTGTCTGCACCCCAATCAGTGTGACTAATAACCTTCAAAACATTCAAACCTGACTGGCAAGATTGTTAATGTACTTAATGTGGCAAAAAAGAAAGCTTATTATCAAAATAACCCCCAAAAATTTCACTTGTTTGGAAACTTTAATTACCGACCATTGAGACTGATAGCTGGTTCTAAGACCTGAGATCTTTTCCTATGGAAATGAATACACTCTGTCTTAGTAGCTGAAACCTTAAATCCATTTTCAGTAACCCACTGCTGAACACGATTAACACACAACTGGAAGTTGACGCTCAGCTGCAGCCAAAGTTTTCCCCTTGGCAGAGATAGAGAAGTCATCAACAAATAATGACTTATCAATTCCAGACTTTACTGACTGGACGATGTTATTAATCTTCAGATTGAACGGAAGTGGAGAAAGGATGCACCTTGAGGGACACCCATCTCCTGCTCAAAAGGATCCGAAAAGGTCGAATGAAGTCTAACACTGAAATGCCTGTTAGACAAAAAATTAGCAATAAACATTGGTAAATTACCTTTGAAATCAAGTGCCTTTAAGTCCTGAAGAATTTCGTGCCTCCATGTTGTGTCATAAGCTTTTTTTCCAAATCAAAAGAATAGAAACTACATGCTCTCCATTAATCACAGCATTCCTGATAAAAGACTCATATCGAACCAGTTGATCATAGTACTGCGGTTGTTCCGAAATCCACACTGGGAAACATCTAAGGCCCCCAGACATTCTAACTGCCATAACAATCGAGAATATACCATTCTCTCCATAGTTTTACATAAGCAACTAGTGAGAGCTATTGGACGATAGTTGTTAGGATCCGAATGATCTTTCCCTGGTTTAGGAATAGGGATAACAACCGCCTCTCTCCAAGAAGGTGGAAAATACCCTGAACACCAAACATGATTAAACAGAGACAAACAAAAACATTTAAACCTCAGCTGCAAATGTCGAATACATTGATAATGAATGTCATCTGGTCCAGGAGCGGAGTTTGTTGGCTTTCAGAATGGCGTCCTTTAACTCATCCATGCTGAAAACGCAGTTGTAATCCTCAGAACTATCTGGCTCGAAGGAACAAGATTTTGTCTCCCGCTGATCTTTTGATACGCTGGAATTCCTTGCAATAATGATCAGCTGACGAATTTTGATGAATAGTAACAGCTAACAAGTTAGCAACCTCCTTTAATTAGTAATAATCGATCCATTTACTTGCAAACATTTTATAACTGATGCAGCCGACTTTCCCTTAATCTTACGGATTAGTTTCCAGACTTTCCTTGAATTGACCTTAAAGGACAGATTTGAACAAAAAGTTTTCCAAGATTCTTTCTTCTTAGTTTTAAAAGTATACCGACACTTAGCCCTACACGCCTGATGTTTAACTTTGTTCCCCACCATAGGAAACCTAGCAAAAAGTCTTTGAGCACCTTTTCTCTTACCCTTCAAAGTTTTGCACTCTTTATCATACCAAGGGGTCTTAACATCATTGGTTTATCACGGGACTTAGGAATAGCTTCCTTAGCACTCTCTACTATCACTTTAGTGAACTGCAAAACAGGATCATCATAGCTCTGCAACAGATTCATAGACAGTCTACTTAAAATATGTTGCTGATAAAGTGCCCAATCTGCAGAGCGAAACTTCCATGTTTCCCGAGGGGACTCCTGCATTTGCTTCGTAAAATAAATAAAAATCGGAAAGTGATCACTCCCGCTTAGGTCCGTATGTACGTGCCATTCTAAGTCCAAAATAAGGAAGGGTCACAAATGGACAAATCCAAATGAGTCAAAGAACCGGAAGGAGAACAAAAGGTCGGTGAGCCTGAATTCAAAAGACAGAGATCATGATCCCGATATAAAATCTTCAAGAACTTTCCCTTGAGAATTTGTGCAGTTACTTCCCCACTGTGGAGAATGACCATTCAAGTCACCCAATAAAAGAAATGGCTAGGGAGCTGAGAAATTAACCATCCAACTGACTCTTCGAAATCACAGAAATGGAGATAGATACAAACAACATATCGTAACGACCATTTTAACGAGATACGAGCTGCCACTGCCTCCAGTAACCGTCTGAAGTGGAATTTCTGTATGTAGTATCGAATTATGAATATAAAGAGAAACGCCTCTCCTTGAAAAGTGTGCCGAAGCCGGCTTAAGTAAGCAGGAGAAACCAGGAATCTCATGCTTCTTACTTGCAGTTAGAAGGTTTCCTGAAGAGCAATTACAGAAGATCTACACTCTGTCAATAATAGCTCAAGGTCCCGACAATTTGCTTTAACTCCCCTTATGTTCCACTGGAGTATGTCCATATTAGGTTGTTAAAAGAATATCTATCATCCCTCTTCTCCAGAAACTTCACTGTACACCAAGAACTAAAGCGGTTCTTCAAGACAAGATCAGAAGCTGATGCTCCTGATAAATTTCTAAGTTGTTTGTTGCCATGCTTGGAATTTGCTCTTACTGGACTGAAACCTGCTGCACCAAATACCTGACTTCGAGATTTTCCCTAGGAGGGTCTGGAGTCCGAAATGGACGTTCAATCACTGCGTGCCTGTCTCGTACAGCTGTTATTGGCCTGTGAGCGAGGGGACATCTCTTTCCTCCGATCCATCACCCCTGACCTCTGATCCACAGCACTTTGTACAACTGAAACACTTCTTCCCTCACCAGCAGGGACTGAAGCCTGTTGTACACTGCTGGACGGAACACTATTGCATTTCTGAGACAAAACCTCAACTGATTGCTCAAGTATGGTAAGCCGATCCAAAACCGATGACAACAATTCTGTCAATTTCTTCTCTATAGCAGTGAATGGGGCTGCTCCCAGATCATCACTCGATGACCGGTTCGCAGAATTGTTAACCACCGTCTGTGCATAAGTAGCAGCCGAAGGAGTCCTGGCCTCCACTAACCTTCTAGCCTCACGAAAGGAACATTTCCTCTCAATCTTTACTTTCTGAATCTCGCATTCCTTTTTCCACACTGGACAACTTTTTGAATTTGCTGAATGATCACCCTTACAATTGGCACAGTATACAGCATTTGTAGAAGACCCATCATGCTTCTTCTGACCACAGTCACGACAGATCTCCTGACCCCGACAGCTCGACTGGAATGCCTAAGCGTTGACACTTGAAACACCGCAAAGGAGATGGTACAAAAGGTGTAACTTTCACTCGGACATAACCCACTTTGACAAACTCTGGGGGAGATGGCATAGCAAAAGCCAAGAATAGCGTGTTAGTTTCAATTAAGTCCTTCCTTTAGAGATTTTAACTCTATGGACCTGCAGAACACCCTGACTTTCCATCTCAGTCCGAATTTGATTCAGAAACCCAGCCAAGTCAGCACTCTGTTCCCCCTTTTCGAATATTTTGAAAAAGGGGGGTGAAGGGAAACCTAACTGTGATATGTGTAAACCACGGTGATGTCATGGGGGAAGGGACTAGGCACACCCAAAACACCACAGTTCTTACAACTCTTCAATATCATGCATTCGTCACTAAAACCCCAGTAAAGTTTTAAAATTTTACTACACAGATCAAGAAAAAAAACATCAATGCAATGGAATCAAAAAAAATAAAACATTCTCCTTTTTCCTGAACTTCACAAAATCATTTTAAACACTTTAAACAACCCGGGGAAAATAGATTTCTACTTACCGGCCAGGTGATCTTTAACTATTTACGAAACACTGTCTTTTTTTTTCCTTTTTTTTTTTTTTTTTCACTGTCACTTTTCCCAAACGACACAAAGCGGCCGGTATTTGGGCTGCTGCCCGGCGTTGGTCGTGGAACTG
This sequence comes from Conus ventricosus, assembly GCA_018398815.1. Classification (NCBI taxonomy): domain Eukaryota; kingdom Metazoa; phylum Mollusca; class Gastropoda; order Neogastropoda; family Conidae; genus Conus; species Conus ventricosus. Next base: position 37,214 of record JAFLJL010001852.1, on the reverse strand, counting down.
CTTACAAGTGACCTCCCGGGAGAGGTCGAACCCCGGTTAAGATAGAAAAAAGTGACTATCAACATCGATCTGTTCTCCTTTCTTTCCCTTTCCCGCCCCAACGCATCACCTCTCTCTCTCCTTTCCCGTCTGCCCACAAATGGACATGGTTGCTTTTTTTTTCTTTTTCTTTTTTTCTTTTCCTCTTCTTTTGTTAGCAACTCTCTTCTCCCCATCCTCCTTGTCCCTTCCCCTGCAACATCTCAAGCAATCTCTCAACTTGGTTCTCTCCTCCTCCCCCCATTTTCGCTTCTCTCCCGTCAACTAAAAACAGAGCCCTTCCTCTGTCTCTCTCTGTTCGTTCTGTCAGACTAACTGGTGCTAATGCTAAAAATTTACCCCCTCTACTCTTGCCTTTCTCCTGCAGAGACTACACCCCAGAACCTCTCCCTCCTGCTCTCTGTTCGCTCATCTCCCTGCCTTCCCCGTAGCGAGAGCCACTCCCCAACTTCTTCCTCTCTCCCTGTCTGTTCGTTTTTTTTTTCCCCCCCCCTTCCCCTCCACCATTATTTATCCCTCACTCCGTGTCCAAGGCAGTACCTTGTCGTATTTTTACCCCTGATCCCGAAGTTACTCCCTCTAATTCCTTGGATACAAATCATGACATCACGCCTACAGCCTTACTCTCGTGGTGGTCAAATTAGTCATTAGTTGATTACTAGTTTAAACCCCCACCACGTACAACTTCCCCCTTTCCTACTTAACTGGCGCCGTGGGCTTAACGTGTGGGCACTGGTCAGGAAATTTGGCAGAGAGCGGGGTGGGCGCTGAGAGTCGACCAACCTCGAGACCTGTCGGTCCAGCCACTCAGACGTCTGCGCCCTCGCTGTGTAAATTGGCTGGATCGGCGCAGGGAGCCGTCTGCTTGCCCCAAAGATTCTGCGTTTGGATTATGTCCATTGAAGGGGCCACGCGACCACGACTTTGCTTGTGTTCATTTTTGGACCGTGACAATTCCCCCCCCCTTGCAAAAACAGCACCACATTGTCCAAAACAAGGTACAAAAAAAAAAAAAATGACCAATTTTGCTGACACACAGCTACACGTGCAAATTTAAAAATACTTCCAACAAACTTTTTAAAATTTATAGGATATATCTTTAGGAATACCCCCCCAAAATGAGTTATAAATGTGGCCCTTTTGCGTTATTTAAACCCTTTTTTATAACGACCTCTGTGCGCACCTTGCAACCCCCCTACCGGGGGTTTCCCACATTTCTCTCACAATTCTATAAAAAAGCACAATAAATAGATCACATCCATGACCTCACTGGGGAACCCCCTCCCATTTTTTGCAAATAACATCACTACACAAGCGACTGAAGCTCCAAGCATAACTACATCCTTGAACAAGTCTCACAAAGAAAAATGAACAAGTCCACAAAAAAAAATATGACCAACCAACTGGGAATGAACCCATATCCACTCAACATAACTGAAACAACACATATTATCAACAAAGCCCCCCGGAAAAGACTGACTTCCTCTAGTTGCAGTTTTGCTAGACTACACGGCAAAATAGGCTCCGACATTCTGTCGACCTGGGTGTACTGCACTCTACCTTAGGGCTGCAGTGCCATTCCCAACGCAGAACCCCGTTTTTCAGCTGTGCCTCCTGCAGAATTTGAGTGGTTGGGTTCTGTCTCTACACGAACTCTTTCCCATAAAGTATTGTGGAACTTCTGCACGGCCCCACACAGCTAAACACTCCTTCCCACCTTTGCGTACCCTTCTTCACACTTTGTCAACTTCCTGCTACTACCCCAGGGAACTCGACCCCTTCATGCCCTGAAAACAATACGCACCTACCCCACCACCTGATGCATCTGCCCCGCAACAAAATGTTTGGACAATCTGGTACTTCAAGATGGAGGGGAACCATCTTTCCAGCCCCGCGCATGCTTCTCTGCAGCGTCGACCACTCGACCACGCCGGTTTCCCTGCCTTGACCAAACCGGAGGACTCGGTTTGCGCGAATTTGGAACAAACTCCCATAAACCCAATAAAACCTAGCAACTCCTGACTTCTGTTTTGGTTTGGTTTTCTGAATTCATCACTTTCCATTTTTCCCCTTTCTGGCTGCTTTGTGCGCCTCCACAACAAAACCTGGGGAACTCCAGCTTGAAAACCAAACCCTGGCACTTTGTTGGTCTGCTGTGAGATTGGCTTTCCAACCTCTCTAAAACTGCTCCAGCTGCCCATATCTCCTCCCAGTCTCGGATCTATCAGAATCCCCTCCTGAAATTCAAAAACCCCTTCCAACCCCGTCAAAACTTCCTCACATCCGAGGAAGACTGCAGGGCGTTGAAAAACCCAAAAGGAATACTCGCCATGATCCCCCCAAGGAGGGGAGAACGCTGTGACTTCCTTTTGAGCCCTCACTCAGGGCTTTTTGCAGAAACCCCTTGCTCAATCTACCGGGTGAAATACGGGCTTTTGCTTGGGGCGATCTGAGCGAACAGGTCTCCATGTCGGTATGACCTCGCATCGCCCTTTGGGACACGTTCAACTCTATATCAACACGAATCGATGCTCACCTAAATTTTTCCTCACAAAGACGAGGGGGTTTCACTATACGATGATTTGGACGGTTCAATCACCCCAAAGGGCCCAAAACACTTTTCTCCCTCCCCTCGATCACGCTTGGGGGCATAGGGATCGGGTGGGTTTTCACAGTACGGGTTTTTGCGATGTTAACCCACCGTACTGTCCTAATTTTCCTCCCGGTTTATCAGTCAGGGCCCGCCAAATACGTTCTAGACCCCCAACGTCCTCCTCCCTACTGTCTACCCTTTCATACGTGACCACCCCGTATGACCTTCCCTGGAAACTCGGCAACAAAATCTCCCCTTCTTCTGCGGTCCCCCCCTCCATAAATGTTTTGCTGCTGCGCCTATGTGCGAGTCCACCTGAATATATTGCGGAGCAAATTTGCAGGGAAAAGTTTTAATTTCCCTTCACCGTTTCGGTACCCCTGACTCCCTTTTTCATGATGGTGAATGGCCCCTTTTCCAATGCTCACATTTGTTGTGGCCGGGGAAGCATAACAGGACTTGATCTCCCCCCTTTGGGGAAATTTGCCCCCAACCCCCCTGTCATTTGCTTCTTCTGGACGCCCCTAGCCCCCTGAAAACTCTCCCTTGCGCCCTTCATTCTCCTCTAGCCTATTGCGTAATCCACCACATACTGATAAGTGGTTTTGATTTCTTCTGACTCCTGTTCTCCGGACCACAGCTCTTTGAAAATGCCACGGGCCCCGAACTGCCCGCCCATACACAGCTAAAATGGCAAAAAACCCCGGCTTTCCTGGGGGGCTTCCCGAGGTAAACATGCCGCGGAATGTAGCGGTCCCAATCGCGGGCCTTTTTCCTCACAGAGCTTCAAAGATCCCCCTTAGCCCACACCATTAAATTCCTCCCCCAAAGCCTTGCATGGGGGGGGGTAGGGGGGTAGGGAAAGCGTGTGTCCCTACACCTTTTGACCTCCCTCATCACCCCGAGGTGAACTGGCCCCCCGTCACTGAAAATTTGTGCGGCACACCCCCGAAGAAGATTCTACCACCCCACGACCTTTGCGTATTACCCTTCAATGCACTGCTTTCGGTACGGGTCGGTAGTCTACGGCGTCAACATACCTGTCCCCCCTTTGAACGGGGCGCGATTGGGCCAATCAATCAACAGCCACCCTCCTGAATGGGGGTAAATTAAAGGGGGGATTTTAAAGGTCCTTCCCTTCACCCCCTTGTGGCTGATCTTTGACACACATCACTGACATCAAAACGTTTTAAAGTCTGCCATTGCTCCTGCCAATAAAGCCCCAAAGATTCGCACTGTTTTGCTGGTGCCCAGATGACCCCCGACGACTCGTGACCCACGACATGACAGGGCACGATAACCTGCTGGACCTCTAACTGAGTGGTCCCTTTCCCGTCTTCCCCCTTTGGGGAACACTCGGACAACAGCCCCCCTTTACAAAAATTTTGTCTCACCTCCCTAACCTCCTGTTTCCCCTCCCCCTCTTTCCCCAACTCCCAAGACTCACAGCGAAGGGGCTTTTTTCCTGCGCCCCCCAAAACTCTCAGGCGACACTCTTGCCCGCTTCCTTGCTGGGAAAGACTAACGTTTACACCCTTTTTCCCCCTTTTTGCTCCTTGTTTTAACTGCTGCCCCCGAGCACAACAACCGGATCCCCTGGATCCCTTGCCCCTGGGGTATTCCAATGATCAAATCATGAAAGGGGTTTTTCCCCTCACCAACGAACAACTCCCTGAAAGTAAGGGTACGTATTCTATCTTTGCAACTGGAAACTCCTCACATGCCATCGTTGGTAAGGTCTGGATTTGCCCTGTCAAATCCCCTTTCTCCCACGTTTTTCGACACACCCCCCCATAACAACCCCTGTCTCGTAAACTTTTACCCTCTGCTGGGCCCCCACCCCTTTTTTTCCACTGGTAACGAACCACTCAGCTAGTGCCCTCCATCCTACACTGACTGCTGTCCAGTGCTAGCCATAGGCTGCACTCCCCCCTCTTCAACTGAACCCCTTTTTGGTTCCACTGCAGTCGTTTTTCCCCTTTCGACCCTTTCCACCTCTTGCAAGGCTGCGCCCCTGGAACCTCAGCGACAGTCCCCCCCACATGTCCCTTCTTGTACAAATGAAACACCTAATGTCCCTTTCCCTTCCTTCTTCCCCCCCCCACTGGGTTTTTCAGACTTTGCAAAAACCCCCTAGTCCCCCTTTCACATCCCCCTGTGCCCCGGCACCCGTTTTCCCTGCACCTTTGTGCCCAAACGCCTCTTTAACTAAACACCCTGCGAACTTCAACAACTTCCGCTGTTCTGGGTGTCCTCTTTCAAATTATGGTTTAACTCAGGCCGCAACCGACAAAATCGTTCTTTTATAACTAGCTCTTTTAATTCACGAACTCCTTCTTCGTCCACTCAACTCTAACCTTTCTCAAAATATGATCTAACGTGCACCAAAAAGATGTACGTTTTTCCCCCGCTTGCAATCTGGCTGAACGAAATTTCTTTTTGAATCCTTTCCTCTTGAGGTCAAATCCTTTCATCAACGACCCTTCACAGCGCCGAAATCAACTGTTTTCTGCGGGAACGCAGGGGAAAATTTGTTATCCTTTCCCTCAGTAAAAGCCCCCAAAAAGACTGCCCACTCTTCTGGGGGGCCAAACCCCGACTGCGCAAACGTTTTGAAACGACTGAGTTTTCATCAATCGAATCTGTTCCTTCAAAATTTTGCAACTTGGGGGCGGGGGGCGAACGCGCACAGCACTGGAAACTGAACCCCATCCTCGGTGGTCTCCCTCTTTTTCTCACTTTTTCTAACCAATTGAACCTTTAATTTTTTTCTTTTCCGCGTTTCCCTTTTCTTTCTGTTCCTGCGTTTCCCCGCCTGATTTCATTAGCCCGAATCCTTAATTTTCTATTTTTGCGCTTCTACTGCGACACGGCGTCTTTCCGTGCGTTCATCCCTTTTCCCTCTTTTCTGGTTTTCAACGAATGCCGCAACTCTTCTCCCGAATAGCTAAATCACACAACCTCACAAGTTTTCAAAAGGGGTGTTCTTTTCTTCCCCATTATATCTCTTTTTTCTTTTTTTTTTCTTTTTTTGAACAAATTTTAATCACACCAAAAATGGTGGGTTTCCGCCGATGACGTAATGCACAATCCCCTGAATGAAAATATTAGCTTGGGGCAACGTAATTGTTTTTTTTTAAGACGCCCACGCCCGACCCAACATGGAAACGAATTAAGGCCAACTGTGCGAAATAAGTACTCGGGGGTGAAATCCAAGCCAGTATTAACTATCTTGGAAAACAATCCAAGCCTAGATTTAACTATCTTTGGAAAAACAGAAAAACAACCCCTTTTTCTTTGGGTTACAATACTTAAAACCCCCCGCTTTTTCTCTAGAAGTTGAACAATTTAAAAAGGGCCAGAATTCCTGGGGAAAAGCTCGCCAATAAATTTTCACCTGGGTGATGTCATTTGGGGAAGGACTAGCGCACAGCCCAAAAACACTCACAGCTTCTTACAATCTCATTTATAAAACTGCATTCGCCTCAAACCACTAGAAAGCTATAACTTACTACACATGATCAAGAAAAAACATCAAAGCATAGGAATCAACAAAAAAAAACATTTTCCTTTTCCCGAACTTCACAAAAAATTTTTCTAAACTCATTAATAAACCCCGGGGGATAAATAATTTACTTTTCCTGGCCCCGGGGACTTTAAAATTCACGAATCACTGTCTTTTCTTTTCCTTTTTTTTTTCTTTTCCTGTCACTTTCACAACAGACACAACTGCTGGCACTGGTTTGGGCGCTGGCACCGCGTTGGTCTGTGGAACGGGGACGAAGTGCGCTGCCAGGGATGAGGCCCAACCCCGGGTTTAAAATAAACGTGACTATCAACATCGATCTTTTCTCCTTTCCCTTCCTCCCAACGCATGCACTCTCCTCCCCTTTTCCCGTCGCCCATCAAATGGACATGGGTTGCTTTTCTTTTCTTTTTCTTTTCTTCTTTTCCTCTTCATTAGTTAGAAACCCTTCTCTTCCCCCTCTCCCCTTTATTTTTCCCTGCGACTATCCATCAATCTCTCAACTGGTTTCTTTTCCTCCCCCCCACTCTCTGCTTCTCTCTCGCAGAGCTTACACAGAGCCTCTTCCTCTGTCTCTCTCTTTCGTCTGTGCAGACTATCTGGTGCTAATGCTTAAACTTCACTCCTCTCATCTCTCTGCCTTTCTCCTGCAGAGACTACACCCCAGAACCTCTCTCTCTCCTGTCTCCTGTTCTTTTCTCATCTCCCTGCCTTCCTGTAGGCGAGACCCCTACTCCCCGAACTTCTTCCTCTCTCTCTCTGTCGTTCGTTTCTTTTTTTCCCCCCTCCTCTCTCCACTCACGCATTACTTTATGCCCTCCCCTCCGTGTCCAAGGGCGAGAAACCATTGGTCAGTATTTTTAAACCGCCTGATACCCGAAGTATCTCCCTCAAATTTTCCCAAATTGGATATTCAAATCATGACAGTCACGCCTACACGCCTTACTCTCTGTGGGGTAAATTTTGGTCATTTAGTTGATTAGCTAAAATTTCACCCCCCCACGTACTACCTTCCCCCCTTTCCTACTTAACTGGCGCTGTGTGGCTTAACGGTGGGCACTGGTCAGTGTAATTGGCTAGATGAGTCTGGGTAGGCGCTGAGATGTCTAAACCAAAGACCTATCGAGACCTGTCGTCCAGCCACTCAGACTGTCTGCTGTCTCCTCGCTGTGAAAAAATTTGGCGGGAAATGCGGCGCAGGGAGCCGTCTGCTTGGCGCCAAGATGCCCTCCCGTTTGGACTAATGTCCAGTTGAAATGGCCGACGACTGACCCGACTTTGCTTGTTTTCATTTTGGACCGTGACAATATGCATAAGTTAGAACCATCCCTTTTCAACAGCAATCGAGACGCCGCTTCCGTAGAACAGTTAACAAGATAACTACCAGATCTGAGTCTTTTAATCATTTTGAATCCTGTGGATGAAACTCCCTCAAACCACTTGCAAACAGCAAACGGAGAAATCCGAGCAAGGGATTTTTTGGGAACCCTTTTTGCTTCCCCCAAAAAGGGAGTTTGGCCCAAAGTTTTTTGGGGGGGGGGGGGGAATCCCCTTTTCCTTTTGGGCCACTTCTCTTATCTTTTTCATCAAAATTCTAAATCAAAAATTTTCTCTCTGTTTTTTGGAATGACTGCTTTGATTACTAAAAGGGGCGTAGGCTAAAAGACGGGGGGAAATTTTGACAGTCACCCAAGGAAGCTCCCGTGCAAGGGAAGGGACAAGGGTTTGGCCCTACAAAGGACTTTGGAAGAGGAACTCCGGGGCGCCCCCATCTGCCCTGATACCACCCCTCAAAACCAAACGGGACTGCTTTAGCAACTCTTTAAAAGAAGGGGAGCCATTAAACTCCCCCAAAGGTCAGCCCCTTAGATTGCGGTGACATAGGGCCACCACCCGATAGATCACAGAAAAAGAACTTTGGGAAAAGGGAAAAGACTGGAATAATAGATGAAAGAACAAAATTTTATTTAAAGGGTTTTTTAAAGGGTCCAGGGGAAAAACTGGGGCCCCAAATCATACCTCAGCATCCAAATCAAGTCCTTTTAAATACAAATACCCACACTAGAATAACAAAATCGTTTTTAAAATTTAGGAGGTAAAAAAACACAATTATCTTTTTCAACTCCGGCGACCCCTGAATACTTTATTAAAAAAAACCCAAATTTTATAAAAAATTTTTACCTCTTTAAAAAAAAGAAAAAATAAATCTCCGAAATCCACGAAAAAAAACCGAAAAATCACTGGTGGAAAAGAACTTCCCTCTGTCCACATAAAAATCAGCACTTTCCCTGTCAAAAAATAATTAACAATGAACAAGCTGTCCACACGCAACACCCCCCGGGGGGTTTTCCTTTTTCTGAATAACCAACTGGGGCGTTATATAGCTGTGCCCAAATTGTAACCGTGACAAAACCGATTCCTTTTTAAACGATTACTTACCACCGAGGGGAAAAGGGGTTGGTTAAATCTGGGAAAATTTTTAAAAACCCAATTTATTATGAATTTTTTTTACAAAAAATCATTCTCCCACATTTCCACGACAATACACCCAAATTTTTTAAGACGAAAAACCCAGAGTGAGGAACAAACTGCATAATTATCCTCCGGAAAGACTTGCCCCGGGAAAAGCTTGTTTGGCTGTTTTGTCCACCCCTGAGTTACCATAGTTTTTTCCCCCCCCATGGGCGGGGGGACCCACAAAAAAACCTTAGGGTTTTCCCCCCGAAGAGACAAGCTGATATGAAGACCCTAATTCAGCCAAAATTTGGAAAGGACCTTCCCCTTGTCGATAAAGCTGAAAATCCCCGACAATGAATCCGAAAAAAAAAAGGAAATAAATTCTGTTTCTGACCGGGACAACCGCACTGGGGGGGCCAATTTAAACCCCTTCCCATTTTCAGCATAAAAAAAACCAAACCAATCCCGAAAATTTAAAAAAAGTAGGCTCCTGAAAATTTTTAATAAACACACCCGGGCAGCTGCAGCCCCCACCTTTTTTAAAACCATAAATAAAAATTTTGATAACATTTTAAAAAAAGTTCAAAATTCCCCAAGATAAAGTTTTTTAAAATCAGCACCGAGGTACCTCCTTTCAAAAATTGATTTAAAATAAAAATTTAATTTCTTTTGGTTTGGGGGCGACTTTCCAAGGGAAAATCATCTGAAAAGGACCATTAAACAACACCCTCAAGACCCAAAAAACAAGCTCCCCAAAAAGGGGAAAAAATAAACAAATCCCAATTGGGGGGGAATCTCTTTTGGTTTTAAAGTCAAAATTTGGCTCAAAAGGCGGGTTTCATGACAAAATAAAAGGCAGGTTTTTTGGTTTAGCCCTCATTTTTCAGGTTTTCCAAAAAGGAAAAAGAGGGCAACCCCTTTAAGCCCCCAGAGGGGGTTCCCCCAAATTCAACAAAAAAACTCTCTTTTGGGATTGCAAGTGCTCCCGGGAGCAATCCGCGGGCCCCTTGATGAAAAAATGGATAAAGAGTTTTGGGAGGTAAGTTTTTCGTGGCAGAACCATATACCACACACCCAAAATCACCTTTGGTCTCCCCAAAAACCCGATAAAAATCGAAACCCAAAATTTGCTTGTCTCACCCCAATCATGGACTAAAAACCCCTTCAAAACATTCAAACCCGACGGCAAAAAGTTTAATTACTTAAAATTTGAGGCAAAAAAAAAGCAAAATTATCAAAAAAAACCCCCAAAAAAATTTCCCTTGTTTGGCAATTTTAATTCCCTGCCCATTAAACCTGATACCCGGGTTTCAAAACCTAAAGATCTTTTCCAAAGGAAATAATACACCGCCCTTAGCAGCTGAAAACAAAAACCCAAATTTCAGTAACCCCCTGCTGAACACGATTAACACAACTGAAGAGACGTTCAGCTGCAGCCAAATTTTTCCCCCTTTGGGGCAGAGATAAAAAGGGTCACAACACAAAAAGCTTATCAATTCCAGACTTTACTGACTGGACGATGTTATTAATTTTCAGATTGAAGGGAAAGTGGAGAAAGGTGCTACCTTGAGGACACCCATCTCCTCCCTAAAAAGGTTCCAAAAAAGGTCAAAGAATTTTTCAAAGACTAAAAAATCCTTTTAAAAAAAAATTTAAAAAATAAATTGGAAAAATACCTTTAAAACCCAAGGGGCCTTCAACCCCTGAAAAATTTCCTTCCTCCGGGTATTCATAACCCTTTTCAAATCAAAAAGAATAAAAACAAAAATTTTTCCCTTTAATCAAAGCATTCCGATAAAAGACTCATATGGGAACCAAGTGATCAAAATACGCTTTTGTTCCGAAACCCACACTGGGAAACACAAAAGGCCCCCAGAGGGTTCTAACTGCCATAAAAAACGGGGAAAATACCTTTCCCCTCCAAATTCAAAACCCAACTAAGATAGCATAGCGATAGTTGTTAGGATCCGAATTTTGTTTAGTTTTTTAATGTTTTAAAAGGGGCCAGGACCCACTAGGAGCCAAATCAGACATCAATATCATATCTGAGTCTCGGATACAAATACCCCCACTATAATTTAACACAACGCTTTAAAAATTTTTGAGGACAAAAGCACAATTATCTTTTCAAAATCCTTCGACAAACCCGAAAAAATTAAATTTAAAAACCCCCCAAAATTAAAATAAAAAAATTTACCTCTTTTAAAAAAGAAAAAATAAAAACTACTGGGAAAAGTCACGAAAAAAAAACTATAAATCAAAAGGGGGAAAAAACTTTTCTCCCGATACACATCAAATCACACATTCTGTCAAAAAAAAGATTTTAAAACTGAACAAGCCCGTCACACACAACACACCATGGGGGGGCTTTCCCCTTCTGAATATCCAACTGTTGTTATATTTTTTGCCCAATTTAACCCAGACAAAACCGGGTTTCCCCATTAAAGGTTTTTTACCACCGATGGGAAAAAAATTGGTTAAAATCGGGCAAATTTTAAACAATTTTTTATGAATTTTATCTTTCCCTTCACCTTTCCCCCAGTTCAAAGACCCAAAACCCCCAAAAAAGATTTAAAGACGTTAAAACAGAGTGAGGAACAAACTGCAAAGGGGCCTTTTGGAAAGACTTCACCAGAGCTTTTTTGGCTGCTTTTGGTCCACCACGGGGTTTTAAAAAAGATTCCCCCTGTGACTGGGGGCCCACAAGAAAACTAAATGCTTTCCCCCAAGAGACAAGCCGAGTAAGAAGAACATGAATAACACCAAAACGGGTGTACACTTTTCCCTTTTTTACAAAGCCGACAGGCCGACAATGAATCCCCATAAAATAAGGAAGCCTTCTGGGTCTGATCTGGACACCGCAAATTAGGGCCAGATTTAAAGCCTTTCAAATTTAGCAATTTTAAAAAAAGATGACCAATCCCGCAATCTTAACAAAGTAGGCTCCTTTAAAATTTTTTAACACACACAATTGGGAGCTGCAGCCCTCTCCCTTTTTAGAACCAAAGTAAAAAACTTGATAAAGTTTTTATAAAGTTTACATTGGGCCCAAAAAAAAAAATTGTTTAATTCAGCCAAAATTTGAGGGGACCTCCTTTTTGAAAATTTATTAAAAATAACTTAAACTCTGGGTTGCGGGCTTTCCAAGGAGGTAAATCAGTCTGAATGGGCCGCCTCAACCGCAAAAACAAGGTCAAGCCAGCTGCCCCCAAAAGGGGGAAAAAACAATAAACCCAGTTGGGGGAAAACCATTTGGGGTTTGGGGCATAATTTGGGTCTAAAGGGGGGGTTCATGACAATATCATAGGCCCGGGGTTTTCCCGGGTTTAGCCCTCATTTCAGGGAGTAATTCATGGAAAAAAACGCATCCTCCTTCCCCAGAGGGGGTTCACCAATTCCCCATACCCCAAAATCTCTTTTTTGGGGAGGGTTTGAAATGCCCCCCAAAAGCAATCCGAAACCTTGATGATGAATTGGATCAAGAGCTTTTAGGAAAGACTTTTTTTGAAAAAAACCATATACCACACACCCATAAAACTAGCTTTGGGCTCACCAAAACCCGATACAAACACAAAAAAAGTTTTGCTTGTCGCACCCCAATCAGTGTGGGCAAAAAAAACCCTTTAAAACATCAAACCTGACTGGCAAAGTTTTTTTAAGTACTTAATGGAGGCCAAAAAAAAAAGCTTCCCTTTTTTTTTTTATTTTATAGGGGCCCCGTTGTCCCGGGTCAATGGAGCACCAAATCGGGGGACTTTTCCTTTTTTTTTTTTTTTTTTTTTTTTTTCCCCCCAAAAGGCCCCCCAAAAACCCCACCTTCATTTTTTTGGGGCTTCACCCCGTCCCTTTCTCGCCCAAAAAAAAAAAAAAAGCGGAAAAAAAAAAAAAATCAATTTTCCACGAAATAGTTTTTTTTTTCTCTTTTTTTTTTTTTTTTTTTTTTGTAACAACCCTCTCTTACACACCAACATAGTAAGTATGTTCCCTTTTCAAAATGGACAAACGTTTTCTGATTTTTGTGTTTTTTTGGGATTTTATACAAATGTCTGGGTTTGTTAATGTTCTAAAGTGTGGTTACCCGGGGACCTCATTCGATCATGTCTGCTCATAAAAATAAAAAATAAAAAAAAAAAATAAAAAAAAAAATAAAAAAAAAAAAAAAAAAACCCCGGACCCAAAAAAGAAAAAGGAAAGGGAAAGGGGAAAAAAACACCGTGAAACACGAAATCTTTTCCCGGGCCCATTGGAAACCCGGTTGAATAGACGGGAAAAAACAAAGAATTTTCCCCTTTGCCTCCTCGATCCAAACCGTTTCCTCCCCCCTGTGTCCAAATGTTCCCCCAAAAACCCCCCCTTGGAAAGAAAAAATGAAAAACCCTCCAAGAATTTAAACCCCAAGGGGAAAGATAAGAAAAGATAAAAAAGTTTTCCCACCCGCCCAAACCGAAACCCCAAAGGGGGCCCCAACCCCCCGGGCCCGTCACCAAAGATAAAATCAACCCCACAAGTCCGAAAGCGACGCACATGGAACAAAAGATCAATAAATTTTGTGTACTTCACTTATAAAATACTCCACCTGCCCTTTCCCCCAAAAACCATCCTTGCAATGAAAAGATATATAAATTTTTTGGGGGGGGGGGGGGGGGGGATGGGCTGGGAAAGGGGGACTGAGGAAGGACCTCCAGCGAGACAAGTAAACCGTGAGTGCCGCGCGTGTGTGCGTGTGATGAGTGGGGGTGAGTGGTGTGTGTGTGTGGGGGTTTGTGGTTGTGGTGTTTTGTGGGTTTGGTGTGGTTGTACGTTGCTTGTGGGGCGTGTATGCGCGGCGCGCGCGCGCAAAAAATCTGTGGTTTCCCAAAAAATCATTTTGTCCCAAAGTCAAAGGCATACAAGTTAAAAAACCTTTTCCGCAAAAAATACATTGGTTTTTAGAAAGAATAAAGCAAAAGAAACAGTGAAACACAATTTGTCCGCCCCCCTTTCCCCTCCCCAACCCCCACCCCAAAAAGGAAAAGAAATACGTTAAAAAAAAGAAATAAAAAATTTAAATTGGGTTTTTAAAAATTGGAAACAGGGCCAAAAAATATTAAAAATAACCGTGTAAAAGAGAGAGCCAGCTACCGATGACCGACAAAAAGGGCCCAAAAAGAAAAAAAGGGAGAGAAAAAAGGAAAAGCGAAACGCCGGGGAAAGGGGGGGGGGGGGGGGGGGGGGGGGGGGTGGGGGGGGGGGGGGGGGGGGGGGGGGGGGGGGGGGGGGGGGGGGGGGGGGGGGGGGGGGGGGGGGTGGGGGGGGGGGGGGGGGGGGGGGGGGGGCGTGGGGCGGGGGCGGGAAAAACGGAAGATGAAAATGAAATAAGACTTTGCTCCTTAAAGTTTAATTCCTTTTCAAAGATTTATTGCCCAAAGAAATGCAAAACGGGTCTTTTTAAAAATGCTTAATGGACATTTTCCCCAAACAAAAGAATTAGGTTTTTTTAAATTTATAATTTCCCCGTGGGAAAATGAATTTTCCCCAAACCCAAAAAGAACGTAGGACTGACAACGTTAGCTTAATACTTGGGTCTACATAAAAAAATTTTTTCTCAATGAAATTCCAAAAAATTTTTACCCAAAAGGGCAATTGTAAAAAAAGTTTAAAAAATCCACCTTTTCAACACAAAATAACATTGATTTTTTTTCTCGTATTTTCATTTTGTTTAAAAATTAAAATTTTAGGGTAAATATTATGTAACACTTTCCCGTGAAGGGCTCTGAGTCGCCCCTTCTTTGGGGGTTTTTTTTAACCCCAGACCACGCCCGTTTGCTAGGGTTTTAACCAAATTTCCTTTTTCCCCAAAATTTAAAGGGGGGCCCTTGGTAAATTTTTTTACGTTGTCTTTGGATAACATTTTCCTGATGTTCTTTGGTTTTGCATTAAAATGTTTTGCATCACAATCCTGTCGGATTGTGCAAGGATCTCCTCTCTCTATCCATTGAAACCACTCTTTGGGAATAGAGTTAATAAGGGCATTATATTCAAAAATAATGTTAGCCTTGCTTCGCCCAACCATATTCTGTACTTCCTCGAGAGACAGAAGTCTATGTTCGTTCTGATGGATTATATCTTTCATCTGTTCAATTCCTGTATTGTGCCAGTTTGGAAAGAATAGTACTTTATTTTGTATTTAATGAGAGAGTTGTTGAAGAGAAGCTGTGACTGGAAATTACCACTGTTTATTTCACTTTGTTTACTTATAGTTTTGTTGTCTAGATAACAAGCAAATATGTCTTTCCAGAATTCATTTTCAATTCTATCAATACCCTGCATATCCTTTGTCCTTGTGTTTACATTGAAGAAATTACCTCCGTTTGCAGTTTGCTCAATGCTGCCCCCAAGTGGGCAAAATAGGAATACCCAGTGGAGGAATCTCATTTGGCTTTAAGTCATATATGGCTCTAAAAGGCGGGTTCATGACAATATCATAGGCAGGGTTTCTGGATTAGCCCTCAGTTTCAGGTAGTAATTCATGGAAAGACGCATCCTCCTTAGCTCCAGAGGGGGTTCACCAGATTCCACATACAAACACTCTTTTGGAGATGTTCGAAGTGCTCCCAGAGCAATCCGCAATCCTTGATGATGAATTGGATCAAGAGCTTTGAGGTAAGACTTTCGTGCAGAACCATATACCCACACCCATAATCTAGCTTTGGTCTCACCAAAGCCCGATACAATCGCAACAAAGTTCGCTTGTCTGCACCCCAATCAGTGTGACTAATAACCTTCAAAACATTCAACACTGACTGGCAAGATTGTTTAATGTACTTATGTGAGGCAAAAAGAAAGCTTATTATCAAAAATAACACCCCAAAATTTCACTTGTTTGGCAACTTTAATTACCTGACCATTGAGACTGATAGCTGGTTCTAAGACCTGAGATCTTTTCCTATGGAAATGAATACACTCTGTCTTAGTAGCTGAAAACATAAATCCATTTTCAGTAACCCACTGCTGAACACGATTAACACACAACTGAAGTTGACGCTCAGCTGCAGCCAGAGTTTTCCCCTTCGCAGAGATGCAGAAGTCATCAACACATAATGACTTATCAATTCCAGATTTTACTGACTGGACGATGTTATTAATCTTCAGATTGAACAGAAGTGGAGAAAGGATGCTACCCTGAGGGACACCCATCTCCTGCTCAAAAGGATCTGAAAAGGTCGAATGAAGTCTAACACTGAAATGCCTGTTAGACAAAATATTTGCAATAAACATTGGTAAATTACCTTTGAAATCAAGTGCCTTCAAGTCCTGAAGAATTCCATGCCTCCATGTTGTGTCATAAGCTTTTTCTAAATCAAAAAGAATAGAAACTACATGTTCTCCATTAATCAAAGCATTCCTGACAAAAGACTCATATCGAACCAGGTGATCAGTAGTACCTCGGTTGTTCCGAAATCCACACTGGGAAACATCTAAGGCCCCAGACATTCTAACTGCCATAACAATCGAGAATATACCATTCTTCCATAGTTTTACATAAGCAACTAGTGAGAGCTATAGGACGATAATTGTTAGGATCCGAATGATCTTTCCCTGGTTTAGGAATAGGGATAACAACCGCCTCTCTCCAAGAAAGTGGAAAATACCCTGAACACCAAATATAATTAAACAGAGACAACAACACTTTTAAACCCTAAGCTGGCAAATGTTGAATAAATTGATAATGAATGTCATCTGGTCCAGGAGCTGAGTTGTTGGCTTTCAAAATGGCGTCCTTTAACTCATCCATGCTGAAAACGCAGTTGTATCCTTCAGAACTATCTGGCTCGAAGGAACAAGATTTTGACTCCGCTGATCTTTTGATACGCTGGAAGTCCTTGCAATGATGATCAGCTGACGAATTTTGATGGATAGTAGCAGCTAACAAGTTAGCAACCCCCTTTTTATTAGCAATAATCGATCCATTTACTTGCAAACAATTTATAACTGATGTAGCGACTTTCCCTTAATCTTACGGATTATTTTCAGATTTTCCCTTGAATTGACCTTAAAGGACAGATTTGAACAAAAAATTTTTCCCAAAGATTCTTTCTTTTTAGATTGGGAATAGAGTTGTTTAGAACTTACCGCCAATGACATTGACAACAAAGCACAAGACAAGACACGATGCATTTCAACCATTTGGTTCTTCTTCAGGCGAAAAATAAATCACATTTAACATGTGGGACAGTACAAACAACGAAAAACGAAAAAGAAAGAAAATGCTTATCCGTTCTTGGCCATGTGTTGGTGGGCGGAAATGCCCATGCGGCCAGGGGGATTATGGGAGAGAAAGGGAAAGGGGGGGGGGGGGTTGCGTCGGGGAGGTGTGTGTGTGTGATATATAGGGTTGTGTGTGTCCAGTTTATTGGGATGGTGTGATATTTTGTGATGGTTGTGGTAATGGTGGATTGATAATAATGGTAAGGGGAAAAAAAAAAAAAAAAGGGGGGGGGGATTTAAGGGAAGGATAAAAACAAAACTAAGATTAAATAGTTTGGAGGGTTGCTGTAACTCTGAATAAAGTGAGTGAAGGGGATGTGGGGTGGTGTTGTAAGTGTGTGTGTATGTGTGTGCGTGTGTTGGTAGGGAATTTTCCAACTGGTGTGGAAGAGGTGGTATGTGTGTTTGGTTATTGTTGGATATTGATGCCTTGGGGGTGTAGTGTGCCCGTTGGCAAAGGAGATGGGATTTCTTGGGTTGTGCTTTTCAAGCTGTCACTCTGTGACTGCCAGAGTGCCATGACTTTGACATGGTCGGGTTTGTGTGGGTGTGGTTGAAGTGTAGGGCGAGGGGTTTGGGTCGGGGGTGGCGGATATCGGCCGGGGTGTTCAGAGATGCGTGTTTCGAGTGTGCGGGACGTTTCCCCCTATGTAATCTTGCCACACAGCTGGCGGGATGGCATATATAATGTTGCGGCTCTGACATGGAATGTGCGTTTGACTGTGAAGGAGTTTTGGGGCCCTGTAGGATGGTGTCTGGTTTGGTGGGGGGCGGGATTTGCAGTTGGGTTTGGAGCAGGGGTGAGTGCTGGTGGTGAGCTGTGGTTCTGTTCAAACTGGACCGCACGAGGAGGTCTTTGAGGTTTTTGTCACGTTTGAATGTGATCATGGGTTTGGTATGGAAGGCGGGTTTGTGGTTATGTACAATGTGCCAATTGGATTTGAGGTCCTACAGATGGGGAGGGTGTGTGGGGGTAGAGGAGGTAGGCTGGGGTCTGTCTGTTCTTGGTTGGATGCTGGGTGTCCAGAGCAGATGTTCTGGATACAGCTATGGGCGCGGAAGTGCTGCATTGATGATGGAACTGGGGTATACGCGGTTGGTAAAATTGTGACATTTGGCCTGCTTGATAGTGAGTCTTCCTCGCTGGGCAAGTCTGCCCGAAGACGGAAAAATTGTGAATGGGATCTGCCTTCAGTGTGTGGTTGTGGAGGAAGAGTCTAGGTTGCATGTGCGTCGGTGGGTTTGTAGAAAATGGGGTTTGAGTAGGCCTTTTTTCTAGGGAGATGGTGATGTTGGGGAAGTTGACGGACTGCGAAATGGTGTAGGTGAGTCGGATAGATGGATGGAAGGTCTGGGCAAAGTTGAGGAAGTTGAGGAGGTCTTGTTTTGGCATAGATGTGGCCCCAGTCCATCATCGATATCCCTTTTGTACAGTTCGGGTGTGGGGCCTGTGTATTTTGTTGAGTAGGCGGGTTTTCCCAAGTGCCCCATGAAGGGGCCCAGGATAGGCTGGCCCCATTTTGGTACCATGGCAACACCGCTAATTTGTGAAAATGTGTGTTGTTGAATTGAAATGTGTTCAGGGTGAGGACTAATCAGCGAGTTGACCAGTGTGGTGGTGGGGAGGGGGTTGTTGGTTGGGGGGCCGTTTGTCCAGGAAAAAAAGTAGGGCCCTTAGTCCATCAGTGTGGGGGATGGAGGTGTAGAGTGACACCACGTCAAGTGGAAGAGGAGGCTGGGTTGAAAAGCGGGGTCTGTGTTGTGCGAGAGAGAACAGGAAAACCTTCATTCTGGGCCACTTTCGCCCCCAACCAGTTTTCGGGCGAAAAAAAAGACCCAGAATAAAGTTTTCCTGTTCTCTGACAAGTAAGACTTCAATAAACCCAAAAAATAAAAGATTATCTACAAACAAACATACTGTGTAGGGTTATCCTTTTCAATACTAATTTACTAAACTTTTCAGATTTTTAAATTTTTTCTTAATCCCATGTTTTTCCTGGTCATTTTCAATAACATCATTTTCACGCAAAAATTCTTCAAATGAGTCTCTGTCTTTCATGTGAAATAAAAACTACAGTCTTTAACTGTTCTCTAAAAATCTTTTTTTAAAAACCCAGTTTATTTTCTGAATAAAAACCACACACTTATCCTAGCATGCCTTCCGCTGAAAGCTAGTTTGACAAAGTGTTTCTCTTTTTAACTATGTCTCTTTCTGCGAACAGTCATCTATAATAAATAGTGTTTGCGTTCCTTCAAACAGTCTATAAAACTGTTCTAAACACTCACTCAGTTTATTGTAGGATCAACTAAATATATTCATCATCTGTCCTATTTAAAACCTTTTATCATGATACGCTTTGTTCCATTTAAGTGTTGGACAGAAAACCACAATTGATCAAAAATTATAGCGATAAATGTTTTTAATAGGTCTAGGACAAATATTTTTTTCCACACCCAGTCTGCCCCCAAATTAATGAACAATGAGGGGTTTTTGTCATAAAGTTTAACTGCTCCATGGTTTTATTTGAAGAATTTAATCTAAACCGGTTATTGTTTTTATCATGCCCCCTGTTAAAAATTGTTCAGTATAATAAAATCCTATAAGGTCTAAAAGTGTAAGATTAATCCAAATTTAGTGCTGTAAGATTGTTTCTATTTAGACTAATATTGATTTTGTTGCTTGTTGCTATGACCTTAATATCCTCACCATTGTGAGAATGACGACGGTTTAAATTTAAGACTGTCCCAAAGTCTAAGTTTTGCCAGCTAATTAGAATTCCTTTTAGAAGGACGTCACTAACGCCCACAAACCCACCCTCTTTACATCTTTTAAGACAGAAATTTCAAATATCATTGTTTACGTGTCCCCTAATTTCATTTGCGGCTGAACTGTAATTTTGTAGAAGCATCTTTTAAAACCGTTTCTCTTCTGTGGAGGATGTACTGTTTTTTCCCATTTCGGCTTTTTCAATCTCTTTCCGACTATTGTCATCTGGCATAAGACTTACATGTTAAAAGGGGCCCGAGTTGAAAGCTTTTCTGAAACTTTTTTGGCGGCCAAAAAAAGTAAATGGGCTTATGAATTCAAATTTTATGTCCCATTCTAAATATGGTTCCAAGTGCCAATTGAGGTCAGGCTTTCGAACTTTTTATATTCATACTGGCCAACATTATTTGCTTCTAGATTGCGCAGTTGTTCTAGTTTTTGGAAACTTTTTGTTGTCGCCAACCTTCTTTGCGTTTATAATCACCATCTTTGTGTACTCAAGCCCATAAAAGCGCCTATCTCACCATTCTGTTCAAAGTCCGCAACGTCTGCAAGGTCTTTTAATTCTAAAATTTATACACCTCAAAAGGCGCTAATGTAACTTCCTGATCATCTGGCCCACGCGACATTTTTTAGAACAAATTTTTATTTTATTTCCAAAACAATGTGTAGGTTATCACATTTCAAACTTTCCCTGTTTTGTCTGCAATTTTTTTTATTTAAAAGATCCAACCCTCCCCCAAACTAATCTTTTAAACTGTAAATTAGGGAATTGTATAATTTCATAATCGCAATATGCAGCTTTCCTGATGGAAGAGACTCTTAAAACAGTTGAGGGCCTTCCTCATATAAGTTTTCATCAGTGCTCGCTCATCTAAATGAACATAGAGTAATGAATGTAATGCAAGATCGAGCGGACTTTCCCCCTCATAAGTAGTTTTGGTTGGTGTAAACTCTAAATCTATAATGTTAGCTGTAAAGCTAACATTTTAGCAAGCTCTTTATCAAAATAGTAACCTGCTTTTCTTCAGGCTTGAATGTTAACATTGTTTTTAGATTTGCATTGTTAAGTTTGAGAGTAATGTCGAAGTTACTCATTGCTTCTTTTAGCGAGCAAAACCCGTAATAAACCATCAGGTATTGTTAACTCGCTAACTCTGTTCCCTGATTTGTCAACTTTTAGAACTGTATTATTCTTCTTTGATTCACTTATATTAAACCATACAACTTTGTAAAATATTTTCATGAAGCGCAACCATTTTGGCTCCGCAATTGTTATCAATAGCATGTTCTAAAAACGAAGGACGGTTTGGTTGTTATTGTTACAAACATTTTTTTTAAACGAATAAAAATGAGTGCATTCAAATATACTGGCGCAAAATATTCTGTTGGGCCGCACTACAATCTTAAAAATATAGCAACTGATACTCTTGACATTGCTGTGACCCAGACTGCCTCTTTTCATAAAAAGGTAGAGTACTCCATTGAAGAGCTATCTTAACCCCCCTATTGAAAACGACCAATCAAGAAAGCGTGGTTTAGTCATCCGATGCAGTTTTATCAGAACCAGTTAAACTTTGCTGTGTTTTGCGCATCAACTGGGTGTGGAGTGTCGTATGCTGATCATTTGAATCACCATGATCCTTTGGTGAGGTCAGTGTACAGATTTCATTTTTATTACACCTTCAGACGTATTTGACTGAACTGCAAGCGCCATTACCAAATGACAAACCGTTTATCCATCAGCAACAGAATAGACATGAAGGCTTTTGAAAGGATCTGTAACGAATCAATAATATCATCAAGACAGGCTTTAGACAAAAGTTGGATATAATCATGGCCTAGGCGACCTTTATTTTCGGGGCACGCACAGAAAGATAACTATGACTGGCATCCTCCTTTCAAATCTTTCTTTTTTGGCACAACTGTTGAGCCCGGGTCCTACAGCAAGAGCATAAAACAGCATGGACAACATTTATCTTAGACACTTCTAAGGGCCTAACTAGGGCGGGAATAGAACGAATAACGACTCTATTCGTACTTACGTTTGGTGTTTGCTAGGTTCGCAAGCACAGGCAAGATCGAGCATAACTGATCCTTCTACTGGCTTTGACGCGCAAAAAACAATACTTAGCAAATTTAGAGGACGCCATTAATTCTACAGTTGATTTACCTTCAAGTATTAAAGATACCAAAATGTTTTACAATACGCAAGATCGAAAGTAGACTTGCTGTTGGCACTGGTTTATACATGCTGCCTTCTGACCTCAGACTCCAGATAGGTACAATAATAAACTATAATAATGAAATTCTTATAGCAGGCAATGAACAGAAGGTTGGGAAAAACGACATAATTCGAGCAGTAATATTGCAGCAGTAACAAACACCCAAGAATAATCATCAATCCCCGAGCCCAAAGCCCAAAGGCATTGAGACCCGGACTTGTGCGAGTGAAAAAAGCAAATCACAACTGCAATAATATAGCCGACATCCCTTAATCTTACGGATTAGTTTCCAGACTTTCCTTGAATTTGACCTTAAAGGACAATTAGAACAAAAAATTTCGCAAGATCTTTCTTCTTAGATTAGAATAAGAGTTGTTTAAACTTACCGCCAATGACAATGACAAACAAAGCACAAGACAAGACACGATGCAATTTCAACCACTTTGGGTCTTCATCATCAGGGCGAAAAAAAAATCACATTTAACATTTGGACAGTACACACAACGAAAAACGAAAAAAGAAAGAAAATGACTATTTCCGTTTCTTGCCATGGTTTGGTGGCGGAAATGACATGCGGCCAGGATTATGGGAGAGTAAACGGAGGGAGGGGGGGGGGGTGGGTGCTTCATGGGAGGTGTGTGTGTGTGATATGAATAGGGGTTGTGTTGCCAGTTTATTATGTGGGGGGGAGGGTGGGGATATCTTGTGATGGGTGTGGTAATGGTGATTGATAAAATGGTAAGGGGAAAAAAAAAAAAAAAGGGGGGGGGGATTTAAGGGGAAGGATATACAAAACTAAGATTAAATAGATGGAGGGTTGCAGTAACCTACTGTATGAAGTGAGTGAAGGGGATGTGGTGGTGGTGTAAAAGTAAGTGTTGTGTATGTGTGTGCGTTGTTGTAGGGGATTTTGCCAACTGGTGTGGAGAGGTGAGTATGTAGTTTGGTTAAGTTGGAATTGATGCCATGGGGTGTATGTGCCCAGTTTTGGCAATGAGATGGGATTTCTTGAGTTGGCGTTCAAAGCTGTCACTCTTGACTGCCAGCGTGCCATGACTTTGACATGGACGATGTTGTTTTGTTGGGGGGGGGGGTGGTTTGAAGTGTAGGGCACGGGTTTGGGTCGGTGGTGGCGGATATCGGCCAGGTGTTCAGAGATGCGTGTTTCCGAGTGTGCGTGACGATCCCCTACAGCAGATCTTGCCACACAGCAGGCATGATGGCATCTATAATGTTGCGGCTCTTGACATGAGAAGGTGCGTTGACTGAGAAGGAGTCTTTGGGGCCTGTAGGATGGTGTCTGGTTTGGTGAGGGGCAGCTTTTTGCGTTGGTTTTGGAGAGCAGGGGTGAGTGCCTGGTGTGTAGCGTGGTTCTGTTCAACTGGACCGCACGAGGAGGTCTTTGAGGTTTTTTGTACGTTTGAATGTGATCATGGGTTTGTATGGAAGCGGTTTGTGGTTATGTAAACAATGTGGCCAATTGGATTTGAGGATCCTACAGATGGGGAGGGGTTGTGGGTGTAGAGGATGTAGGCTGTGGGTCCTGTCCTGTCTTGGTTGGATGCTGGGTGTCCATACGCAATGTTCTGGATCACAATGGTGCGGCGGAGTGCTGCTGCATTGATGATGGAACTGGGTATAACGCGGTTTGGTGGAAAAATTGTGACCATTTTTGGGCTGCTTGTATAGTGAAGTCCTTTCCTCGCTGAGCAGAGTCAGCGAAGACTGAGAAATTGTGAGTATGGGGATGCTGTCTTCAGTGTGTGGGTTGTGGGATGATGAGTAGTCTAGGTATGCCATTGCGTCGGTGTGTTTGTAGAAAATGGAGGTTTGAGTAGGCCTTCTTCTAGGAATGGTGATGTCTTTGAGTGACGAACTGCGAATGGTGTAGGTGAGTCGGATAGATGATGGAAGGTCTGGGCAAAGTTGAGGAAGTTGAGGCGGTCTTGTTTTGGCTAGATGGGCCTCCCATCCATCATCGAATATACCTTTGTACAGTTTCAGGTGTGGGCCCTGTGTATGTGTTTGATCAGCGGTGTTCAAGTGTCCGCATGAAAGAGGCAGGCATAGGCTGGCCCATTTTGGTACCCATGGCAACACCGCTAATTGTGAAAATGTGTGCTTTTGAATTGAACTGTGTTCAGGGTGAGACTTAATTCAGCGAGTCCCTGACCAGAGTGGTGGTGGGAGGGTGTGTTGTTGGGGTGCCCGTTTTGTCACAAGGAAAAATGTGAGGGCCCTTAGTCCATCATGTGGGGGAAGGAGTGTAGAGTGACACCACGTCAAGTGTGAAGATAGGAGTGCGGTTTAAAAGCGTGGTCAGTGTTGTGCGAGAGAGAACAGAAACCTATCAATCTGGGCCACTTCGCCCTCAAAACAGTTTCGGCGAAAGTGACCCAAAAAAGGTTTTCCTTTTCTCTGACAAGTAAGACCTTTCAATAAACACAAAAATAACGATATACTACAAACAAACATACTTGTAGGTTAACCGTTTTCAATACTAATTTTACTAAACTTTTCAGATTTTAATTTTTTGCTTAATCCTAAATGTTTTCTCCTGTCATTTTTCAATAACATCATATACACGCAAACATTCTTCAAATGAGTCTCTGTCCTTTCATGTGAAATAACACTACAGTCTTTAATTACTGTTTCGCTAAAGTCCTTTTAAAACCGAGTTTAAAATTCGACATAAAATCCACACAACTTTATCCTAGCATGCCTTCCGCTGAAAAGCTAGTTTGACAAAGTGTTTCTCTTTTACTATTGTCTCACGTTCTCCGAACAGTCAATCTATAATAAAATAGTGTTTGCGTTCCTTCAAACCGTCTATAAAAATGTTTCTACAACACTCACTCATTTATTGCTAGGATCAACGTAAATATAAGTCATCATCTGTCCATATAAACCATCTAATCATGATACTCTTTGTTCCATTTAAGTGTTGGAACAGAAAACCACAATATTAACAAAATTATAGCGATAAACAGTTTGTAATAGACTAGGGACAAATATTGGTTTTACCGACACCCAGTCTGCTGCCCACAATTTAATAACATAGGTTTTTGTCCATAAAGTTTAAAAACTGCTTCCATCCATGGTTTTATTGGAAGAAAATATAATCTAATCCGTTATTGATTTTATCATTCCCTCTGTTAAAAACTTGTTCAGTATAATAAAATCTTATAAGGTCTAAATGGTGTAAGATTAATCCAATTCAGTGCTGTAAATTTTTCTATTAGACTTATAATTGATTTTGTTGGCTTGTTGCTATGACCTTAATAACACACCATTGTGAAGATGAAGACGTAACTTTAAACTGTCAACGTCTAAGTTTTGGCACTAATTAGAATTCCTTTTAGAAGGAACGGCCACTAACGCCAACAACCCCATCCCTCTTTACATCTTTTTAAGACAGAAATTTCAAATATCATTGTGAACGTGTCCCCTAATTTCATTGCGGCATGAACTGGTAATTTTGTAGAAAGCATCTTTTTAAAACACGTTTTCTCTTCTGTGGGAGGATGTACTGTTTTTTCCCATTAACGGCTTTATTTTCAATCTCTTTCCGACTATGTCAATCTGCATTAGACTTACATGTAAAGCCAGAGTTAATGCTTTTCTAAACCTTTTTTTGGCGGCCAAAAAAATGTAAATGGGCTTAGGAATTCCAAATTTATGTCCCATTCTAAATATGGTTCCAAGTGCCAATTGAGTCAGGCTGTCGAACTATTTATATTCATACTGGCAACATTAATTTCTTCTAGATTGCGCAGTTGTTCTAGTTTTAGGAAACTTTTTGGTGTCGCCAACCTCTCTTTGCGTTTTATAATCACCATCTTTAGTGTACTCAAGCCCATACAAAGCGCCTATCTCACCATCTGTTCAAAGTCCGGCAACGCTGCAAGGTCTTTTAATTCTAAAGTTATACACCTCACAGGCGCCTAATGTAACACCTGAATCATCTGGCCCACGCGACATTTTTCTGAGAACAACTTATTATTATTTCCAAAACAATGTTAGTTATCACATTCACAACTTTCCCCTGTTTTTGTCTGCAAATTTTATATTAAAAGATCCAACCCGCCGACAAAACTAATCATTTAAACTGTAAATTAGGGAATTGTATAATTTCATAATCCGCAATATGGCAGCTTTTTTCCTGATGGCAAGAGCCTTAAAACATTGAGGGCCTTCCATCCATAAAAGTTTTCAATCAGTGCTCACCTCATCTTAAATGAACAAGAGTAATGAATGTACATGCAAGATCGACGGCGCTACTTTCCCCCTCATAAGTAGTATTTGTGGTGTATCTTCTAAATCAATAATTGTTAGCTGTAAAGCCTAACATTTTAGGCAAATCTTTTCAAAATATAACCCTTTCTTCTACAGGCATAATGTTAACATTGTTTTTTAGATTTCATTGTTACGTTAGAGGAGATAATGTCGAAGTTACTCATTGCATCTTTTTAGCGAGCAAAACCCGTAATAACCATCTGGTATTGTTTAACTCGCTAACTCTGACCCGTGATTTGTCCAACATTTTTTTTTTTAGAACAGTATTATTCTTCTTTGCTTCACTTAAAAAAACCATACAACTTTTGTAAAATATTTCTTGAATGCGCAACCAGTTTTGGCTCGCAATTGATATCAATAGCATGTTCATAAAACAAGACGTCTTGGTTGTTATTTGTACAAACAATTTATATTTTTTTTTTTTAACGGAAATAAAAATGAGTTCATTCAAATATACTGCGCAAAATATACTGTTGGGCTCGCACTAAACAATCTAAAATATAAAGCAACTGATACTCTTTGACATTTGCTGTGACCCAACTGCCTCTTTTCATAAAAGGTGATTAATCCATTGAAACTAATCTTAACCCCCCATTGAAAACGACCACATCAAGAAAGCGTGGTTTAGTCATCCGAATGGCATTTTAACAGACCCCGTTAAACTTTTGCTGGTTTAGCGCATCAACTGGTGAGGAGTGTCGTATATGCTGATCATATAATCACCATGATCCTTTGGTGAGGTCATTGAACCAGAATTTCATTTTTATACACCTTCATACTAATATTGACTGAACGCAATCTCCCTTACCAAATGACAAACCGATTAATCCACCATCACCAGAATAGACATGAAGGCTTTTGAAAGGATCGTAACGAATCAATATGTAACTATCACGACAGCATTAGACAAAATTGATCAAAATCATGCCTAGCGAACGCTATATTTTCGGCATCGCACAGAAAGTAATAACTATGACTGCATCCACCTTCGAAATCTTTCTTTTTTGGCACAACTGTTTGACCCGGTCACCTACAGCAAGAGCATAAAACAGCAAGGACAACATTTATCTTAGACACTTCCTAAGCCTAACAAGGGCGGGAAATAGAACGAATAAACGCTCATTCGTACTTACGTTTGGTGTTTGCTAGGTTCGCATAGCACAGCAAGATCGAGCATAAAAACTGAACCTTCTACTGCTTATGACGCGCAAAAACAATACTTAGCAAAATTTAGAGGACCCATTAATTCTACAGTTGAATTACCTTCAATGTATTAAAAGAAACCAAAAGGTTTTACAATAACGCAAGATCGAACGAGACTTTGCCTGTTGGCACTGGTTAACATGCTGCCTTCTGACCCTCAGACTCCAGATAGGTACAATAATAAACTAAAATAATGGAAAATACTTATAGCAGGCAATGAACAAAGGTTGGGAAAAACGACAATAAATTCTGAGCCATACGCTATTGCAACAGTAAACAAGACACCAAAGAAATAATTCATACCAATCCCCGAGGCCCAAAGCCCAAAGGTCCATTGAAGACCCGGACTCTGTTTCGCGAAGTCCAATAAAATTAAAAGACCATTAGTTGATGAATAACTCAAGGATTACTTGTTCTTTAATCTTACAAAATAATAAAATAACCCGACAATTAAGACCAAAATGCCCCATAAGAGCTCGGCCATAAAAGCCAACAACTTTGCTTGCAGTAGAGCACAAGCCAGCTAACAACACCCCCGCAAAAATACGCAGGAACAGAGTCAAAAGCTTTACCAAGCTAATTTTTTATAATAAACACGCCAAGATGATTCAAGCAGTTTTTTTTTACCACATGAATTATCAGTCTGTGAAGGAGGCCGGAAGGCTGTGTAGGCACTGACCGGACCCACCGCCGCCTGTAATAGCCATCACCGCGTGAACATATATTTCACCATCCTAATGCAGATAATAACGCATGCTAATGTAACTCCCTGCTCCACTAAACAGTGTTCATAATCTAATTCAGCTAGCGTTGTGGGACTTCATATCAAATTTTTTATCGATAGTTTCGTCTAATTATCGTGTCCAGTTGAGTTTCGTAATGTTCACGTTAGAAGACAACACTTCTAGTCTAGCCGATCTTTCTTGTTCAAGATCTTTTAGCCATTGGGTTATTCTTTCTAAAATATCAGGCCCTAAGTTGTCGTCATCAGGCCTCAACTGAGTTTTATCTTTTCTTTGCTCTTTTTGGATAAGCTCATCTCGTTCGCCTAGTTTTGCTAAATTGTTTTTGTTAATTCGCCTCTGATGCTTCTCAAAGCATGATCAAGGGCTGCTATTTCCGCATTAGGCAATGGGGCATCATTAATTGATTTTAAACGCTGTTATTCTTCTCAGAAAAACTGGTTTCTGCTTCTATGCATTTATTAATTCGTCTGCCGATTGATTTAAATATCATTAAGTCCATGATTTGCATTTGGTTTTTATCTTCGGGAGTTCATGGTAGTGTTGCGTTTGAATTTTTAGCAACTGCATCCCTATCTAATTTTGTCTAGCATGGCCAAGGCGTTTGTACGCCTCGCAGGGAGTCTATTGCAAATGAACCCACGGCAAAAAACTTAGATGGGTCATTTTTTTTTAGTTTAAGCCGAACAAGTTGTCCTTGGTTGTTATTTTCACAGACAAATGACCATCTACTAATTCCAAAATCATTTGGGACTAAAAATTCGGGAGGTTTCATGGCCTAAACTTTTGTAAAATGCTCCGACCCGTAAACTTCTGATAATTCACCCGCATTGAGAGCGTTGAGCGATCTGTGTCAAAGGAGTCCTTTCATCCATGTCGTTCCAGGATCAAAATCATTCATACTTCTTCACCTCAATTACCTGCCATGTTTTTAAATAATTAACTTTTTATTTAGTTTTTATAAAAAAATGTCACAAGGCTAGCTCGATTCTTGACCCGTAAAGAAAGCGAAAGAACCCCGTGGCGTGAAGGGAAACAAACGGAATATTACTGGATTCCATTAATTCCATCACTCTTGGTGCATATCAAATACTACTGTTAGATTTCCAACCTAGAGCGAATGATTGAATTGTGCCAGGCTCTGCGCGCTTACTTTTAAAATAGAACTCGCTTCAACAACAGACCAAACCAGAACAGTTGTCCAGAATTTTGGACGGGCAATCGGTTAAGAAAATTCTGTACAACATTGAGGGCCAAGAATTATTTTCTTTAAACAATGCAACATATTTTTAACCTATTCTATCTATGCTAACCGCGAACGAAAGGAAGATCCATGCGTTCAAGATCGGCATGAAGAAGCACAAAAACTTAAATGAGGCGCCGAAATCGCCTCAGGTGCTAAAGCAGCAAAAAGGGTTTAGCAGTAAGTTATGCGTATGTAAAATCCGCATTTTTCCATTCCCTAGATTTTTGATTGTTAAAAGCGCATGCGCTAACCATACCTTTTCCAAGGAGCGCATTAAAAGACAGATTGTCATATGAACAAACTTTTAATGAATACAAACGTGTTAATCAAATCAACATACACCGTAGGCAAAGTACCGCATCAGAACATCTCGTTAGAGTTTAGACGTTGTTAGCAACCTTAAATTAGCAGAGCTGATTGCGCAACAATATGGGTCAAATTAGCAATACATACAAACGTGCGTCAACAATCAACATACCCTAAAAGCAGGGACAACGCTAATCTGGAATTTTTAATCTTAGTGTCGCAGTAAAATCGCTTACAGGTATTATATTGCGTGTGAAGAATGAAGACCATTCGCCAAGCAAGTAAAAGTTTTTAATCCAAAAATAACGAAAGTACAATGTACAATTGACGCATCCCTAATCCAAATCTTATGCAAGCGGACTTAGGCCTTATCATCATTTGAACGAAATAATAAAATTGTTTGGGGTGCGGGTAGAAGTCTACCGCAGACCTTGCGTCTAAAGAACAACACTACACAGTGGGTTAGCTTTGATTGATTATTTAACATCAAAATACGGTTTATTATATGAACCTAAGTCAACAGAGGATAATCAGTTTGTATGCAAGTGGAGAGAGTTAAAGACGAAACTATCAAATTGAGAAAGAAAAAGAAGCGATAAACCGCTTAATGATACAAGTTGGTTTTTATAATTGATGCACACTGAATATTGGAGGTAACATATAAAATATGTACTATACTACATTATTTTTTCTACTTTTTATAAAAAGCATACCTGTTTCATTTTATCCAAATGTGCCTACAGCAAATAACCCGGGATTCAAGAGAAGAATATGTAGGAAACCCTAGCATAAAACCTTCAATTAACAAACAATACACAAATGGCAACAAAAACTAGAGCAGTACCTTTCAAATACAGCAAAAACCAACGAAGGTATTCAGCTGCCTTTAATGCGGTTACATATGTTAATACTGGAACATCGACTATATTAGCGCTCTAAACACCAGGAACGAGTGTTGTCTTTTAGCAACAGCAAAGGTCGCCCGCAGCTTTGCCCTAGGGGCGGTTGTCTTTAGCTCTCGGCCTGTGTTCATTAGCTGTATGTGCTGCTAGCAAAAAAATAAAAACTAAACTCCAAAAGCACACAGCTATGGTTCAACTATAACGGCTAAACTTAGTTTCGTTCAAAACTGACAATAAATAAAGCGCTAGCTACCAAACATCAGGATGATGAATTTAAATCGTTACAGCCCGATTTTGATGAATACAAAAGACAAAATTTGATCTTCAAGAAAGGCGAGGCACGTTTTTCTCAAACAGCCACACCACCCCGACAGATAAAAAAGGATCATAAAAAAGGATAAACGAAAACCTTAAACTCTGTTCTAAACCAGCTCACATTAGACAGACGCAAATGGCGTTTTATACTTTAGTTTATGAGACAAGCACAAAAAGAACCGTTTGATATTGATTCTGATTAAGTCCGTTGTATTTTTTTTTAATTTAAATAAATATGTTGGCTTAGAAAAAAAAGACAGCAAGCTAAGATATATGAAGGACAAACGAATTGTTTGAAGGAATGCTTGAAGAGAGAGCGTTTATCAAGAGCCCAGAATGAATAATGATTTAGATGTTATTAATCCAGAAAACGAGCGGCAAGTGTTGTTCATGTCTATTTTCTTCCAAGATTCCAGCAAACTTCAACCAAAACTCCGCCTTAAAGTAATGTTAGAGTTTTAATCGACTATGTTAACAATAAAATGAAGAAAATTTAGGAAGTCCTGGGTCTCGACTAAACAAACCAGACTAATTCTTTCCACTCTAATGACTTAACACCCGTTGGGCAGACGAACGCTAACACAGTTTTGACCTGCCGCTTGAAGAAGCTAAAATGCGACTCCTGTATGTCATAGGGCGAAGTCTTAGAGAGATTAGATTAAAACAGGCTAGTATGCACCGATATTATACGGCTCGGCTTCCATCCTGTCAAACTCGAGATATGCTCTCAAAGAAGCAATGTAAACATAACAGAAAAACAGACAACAAATGTATACAAGTGGTGATGTACTTGCACGCTGTCAACAAGTCCCGCGAACACGATCCGCAGATGAGAGTGACTAACTAACGGCAATACACAAAGCTCTAACTACACTGGAATATCCAATTCCTGTTAGTGTAGACCCAATTGAACAGTATGAAAGAACAAAACAAACCAATACCTGTTTAATGTAAAACACATGTATGAGGAAACAAATTGTGCCAATTAAAGTGACCAAGAACGTCCACCAATATGCGAACCATACCAAAATCTGGAGACAAACTCTAATGTCTTCGCAACAGGGCTACCGCATTAACACATTGATACAACAACGAGTAGACTAATATGCAGCAACCTATCAAAAAAACAAAGCTCATGGCAACAAGAATACTGTAGAAAATTGTTTAACCAAGAATGCCATCTGTTCAAAGCCGCGAGCGAACAGAAGAAACATTGAAAAGTTCTGTAGACTGAATACAGAACTAATTACGCCCCCACCCGATCTAAAGTTAGTTTAAGAACTGGCAACGGCTGCCAACTTCCACCATAAGTTTGTTTACGCATACCATTGAATCACTCATTGTTCCTTATGAAGGCCAGCGCCACAAAAAACATACGAAAACCAGCTTAATGAGTAATCAATCAGATCTTATCATTTTTGCTTTCAATTATAGTTAGGTCGGATGGCGTTTCATTCAACGCCAGAAATATATAGAGGCCTAATGCTGCGAATACAACTTAGAACGCAAGCAGCAAGTGCGTAACGCCTGATCAAAAAATCAAAAACTTATCTGAAATCATAATGACGCCTGAAGACCAACACCAGTAATAGTCGGCCACACATGTTTGATTTGCGGTTTAGGCCTCTCAATCAGACTAAGCCAATCAAAAGTAAGAGACCATGAATCACCTTAGGGAAAGTTCAGAGGAGGCGGGCACAGTAAACGCAATCTTCAACTAAATAATGAATCTAAACATGGAAGCAGCCCATCTTCTTTCATAACTTGCGAGGTACGACTCTCATCTTAATATTGCAAGCAGTCACCAACGCCGTTCAGGTACAAGCATAGGCACGTCTCAAGAGAGTGAGAAATTCAGAAAAAGGACCAGAAGACAGGAAAAGGAAAGGAAGGAATCAGAAGGAGAAGAGCATAGGAGAGGAGCCAGGGGGGAAGGGAAGGGAGCACGGGAGAGGAGAGGGAAAAAAAAGTACATGTGCTTTTAATCTAACAAACATGTCTTTTTATGACTCTATCAACACCTTGATGGAATCATTAGAGTCACTAGCAATGTCCTTAAAGGCCTGCCCAATACCAGAAGAATATTTTACTCCAACTCTCCGTAAAAAGGGCGTATTAACCTTATGAGTACATGGAACAGTTGGAAAGATTGAACGAGAGACACTTCCACCTAATGGCGCGTTCTTTTCTAGCCTTAGAGGAAAGGACATTAGTGATTCCTGATTAACCAACGATGCTCAAGAATGCGTGGCAGAAAGTTATATTGTTAAAACGATGGAGACTATCATGATTCCTACTTGATGGCTGATGTATGTTTGTTGGCGACGTCTTTGAAAATTATAGGAAGACCTGTAATGAAGAGCATTATAGCCTGACCGCGCATTTACATTTCTGGCGCCCGGATGAGCTGGGGATGCTTTCTTAAAGTTTACTGAGTACAAATTGATTTATTGTCAGATATTACCAATGCTTCAGATGATTGAAAACGGATTGCGTGGAGGAATTAGTATGGCGGTCGCATCATTATTGTAAAGCAAACAACAAATACTTGGACTGACAAATGACCAAGAATAAAGGTCTACCTAATGCTCTAGTATTTAGATGCAAACAATCTGTAAGGAAGGGCAAAAGGCGCAATCACTTCAATTACCAACTTTAAAATGTACACAGTCGCGATCCGAAAAATATTCCAAAAGGCATTAAAAGTGGTTGGGCATTTAAACGCTGATCAACAGCGAGTTTTATTTCTAGAAGTTGACTTAGAATATCCCAGAACTCCATGACCTGTCCATAATGACTACCCATTAGCTCATATAGCTCTCAAGATGAACCCCAAGAGAACCGCCTAAACTATGTACCTCATCTTCGAGTAAAACAAAAAAAATTTATGTCTGTCATTACAAGACTTCTAACAATTTTATTTAAGACATGGCTGAAGTTGGCAGCAGTACATCGCATAATTGCCTTGTGGATCAAGACAGTACATGAAACCATACCTCATGAAAGAACACTGATCTTAGAACTAAATCCACAGATGCTTCAGAAAAAAGACTTTTTCAATTTAAAGAACAACAGCTGATTCGGAAAGGACTATGAGAAATCCGCACAAGCGCACAGATGTCAATTAGACACCAATAGAACGAAGCAATTAAGCTGACTTCAAAACCCAAATAATCAGGACTTTAAAGATTTCATGATCAGCTTTTTGTATAAAGATAACAAAAAGAAAGACAAATTAGACAAATACCTGTATTTATTGGTTTAACTGTTTTAGAATATATCAAGTCTTTTGATGTTTAGAGTTTCTTATGACTACTTTAAGCCCTCGTAAACCTGAGTCCAGATACTTTAACCAACAGAACAGACAGTTTTGATATATATATCCTACTGAAGACATCTATAACAGACATGGAAATGGAAGTAGCAAAAGGACTTTGGAATGGTAGATACCTCCGATTACCCTAAAGATTCGCCTATTGCAATCAATTACTAACCAAGAAGTTTTAGGAAAGATGAAGATGAATATCTGGAAAGGTGAATCAGGAGTTTGTTGGTTTAAGGTCAAAAATGTACAGAAATTTCGAGCCAGGGAAAATCCATTAAGAAAGCAAGGGATTATCTCGCAGCTTGTGCAGTCAAACATATCCCATGACAACTACAAAGAAGCATTGTTTGGCTAAGACATTTCATCATGACAACGTAAAACTGCGATTCAATCTACATGAGATCAAACACAACAGTTGAAACAAAGAAATCATAAGATAAACAAACCACAAACGGGTGTTTGTTAATCCGGATTTCATTGCAATCGGCACTGAGACCGCATAAACAGGGGTTTTATATTTTCATCAACTTTAATCTATAAGTATCAATCATAGCTTCATCCAATCATTTAAAATCTTTTCTCATGTTTTGCTTGATGCGTTCGAATTATTTTTTTAATTCAAGATATCTTTTCCCAATTGGGGGGTTTAAGTTTGTAGGTCGATCTGGAATGAAATTTAGCACATGCTTGGATTAATCCTCGAAAATGTTCTTAATAGCATTACACGCCCTGAAATGATACCCGTATCATTTTCAAAGTCTCTTCCTTTACCATTCTTGTTTCGTCTGCGCTTCCTTCTGGGCCTTCCATTCTAAACCAAAATCTGTTTTACGTAAATTAATTAAAGCGGAACTGTGTCTGGTGGATATCTCAGTTCTTCTTTCACAAAAGATCTTTGAAGCTGTTGTTTTGTTTGTGTCAGTACATTTTCTCGTAAATAAAACACTGGCGGATTCATTTTACAATTCTTTTAATCATACGGGTCAACACATCCAAACTGGACTGTAGCCCTGATGCAAGTGTCCCCTCTGCTTCCCCGTAAATAAAGGGTGCATTACTTTCAACAAAATGGTAATAGATTTGCCGATGAAGACTCTCTCACCTTCAAGAACAATATTGTTATTCTTTTGATTGCGTACTGGTTTTAGCCCTTTAAATTCTTCATTAATCATTGCGCGCAAAACTTGAAGGGCAGTCTTCAAACCCATTCTGAGTTGCGAGAATTGTCAATCCAGCACTCTGTGATACTAGGTATGAGAAAAGTCTTCGGCTAACTGTTTGATAAAGTTTTCACGAAAACTGTGATCTGAGCACTCCTGGAATGCCTCTTTAAATGTAACTCTATGTTTTATATAACAATAATTGATTCACTAGGCCCTTAAAATTCTTTTCCATCATCCGACTTGAATCAGGCGAGGGAAAGTAGGGCCTCAAAGTATATCAGTTGTATAGCGACAGCAACAGCAGAAGCACTCTTTTGTGTTAATGGTTCCGAATCTTTATATCTTTGGAAAGCTTACGTCAGTGACTGTGAGTGCGTACTTAAATCTATTCGGCCTAATCGTATCAGAGGGTAAATCTAGAAGTCATTTAACTGTGTGTCTGTTCGGAATTGTATTCACAAAGTTTGGTCTCCTGTATTCGTCTAGGGCAGGAAAATAAATTTGCCAAAAATCGGCTTAGTTATAGATAACCATTTCCATTGGCTGTTTTGTTCACTACACCTGCCGCTATTGCATTAGCTTTTGTATTGCTGTGATACCCTTCCCAATATCCTTTGTGGCGAATAATAGATTTTGTTCATTTTTATTCAGCCAATATTAATTGCAAACAAAAACAACGAACGGACATACCAAAGCAAGTAAAGCAATTTCTTCTTGCATCTTTTGTTTTTCTGGATGTTGATAAAAGAGCATCTGATTTTGGTGGGCAAGGTCCTGGACCGTTTGCCTTTTACAAATAATATTGGTTTATTGCTTAAGCAAACATCTTTTAAATATGAAGCTGCATGCCTCCTGTTTTTTCAGTGTGTCATTAATAAAATCTAACTGCTCAAGTCTCTGCTTTTCATAGGCGTCCTTGTGCAGCTGCTAGTTGCTCATAGCTTGTTATGTCTTTTTCTATCGACTACGTCTATCCGCAGTTTACTAAATGCGAAATTACTTCCGCTAAAAGCAAGCCATTCCACCACATCGCCACCTATCATCAATACGATGAAGCCATATTTTATAAATGTATTTTTTATTTACATATTTATATTCTCTGGAATTATTCCATGTCTTAACATAAAATCGGTCGGTGGGGCACACGAAGCAGCAATAAAGCAAATAGCTATTGCTGAATCCTCAAGTCTAGTTTGCCAAGGATCTGCCTGGTTTAATTCTTAACAACTATTACAGCATTGAGTATCCTACACTTAGGCTCCAATAACACAGAATGGTATACAAGTTAGCACAGTTTTTCGGTGCTCATTTAAAAAATAAATACTAATAATTTAATATAAAAAACATGAACAGCGATGACTACTACAGCTACAGGGCAGCTAAACCTTCCTGAAACTTATATAATGACCCAAGTTTGATGACAAGCTATTATGCCCAAAAAGGAGAGGCTTTATTCTTTGCACATGTGGAAAACAAAACATTCCTCGGAACTGAATTCCAGCATAGAACAGATTTCAACAGATGTCGCCACAAAGACATTATGAAAGTATCATAACAGTATGAAGCGCAGCTAGGGTCTAGAAGGTGAAAAGTGTGGGGCAAACGGTTCTTAGTTTTGTACACTAAACTAGTCAGTAGATTTGCTCCATTGATTCTAACAAGATCTTACGTATGATTTAAAAACGCAAGACCAGTTTAAAAAGTCATTAGAGTCTCTAGGCTGTGATTCAATATTACAGATTGGAACAATTGTATATCACCGTAAACATGGGATTAATAACATTAATCCAATAATTTTGTTTCCCTTCAAATGAACGATGCTGGAAAATCATATAAACCAGAGCAGGTGAGAAAGTACCCA
>JAFLJL010001850.1:0-31281 GCA_018398815.1 Conus ventricosus | reverse complement strand
TTTTTCTTTTCATCCAAAAACATTTTTTTTTTTTTGTTGATCAGGAAGTCATCACGTTCAAAAACTTATGTATTTGGACCGATACGTTACAACACTGCGAGTCACACAGCACAGCCAAACACATGGATCCGAAATCAATGCAGAGAAAGTAACGGGCCTGCTGACACTATGTTAGCGTTAGGAGGGCAGATTAGGGGTAAAGGTAGCAGGCTGAATGTGCCACTGGTTTACCACTGTTCTCACTGGGAACTGGAGCTGGCAGGAGAATGAGAATGCTACTGTTCAGACTGGAGACAGGCAGGAGAATGAGAATGCTACCGTTCAGACTGGAGACAGGAGACAGGCAGGAGAATGAGAATGCTACTGTTCAGACTGGAGACGGCAGGAGAATAAGAATGCTACTGTTCAGACTGGAGACAGGCAGGAGAATGAGAATGCTACTGTTCAGACTGGAGACAGGCAGGAGAATGAGAATGCTACTGTTCAGACAGGAGACAGGCAGGAGAATGAGAATGCTACTGTTCAGACTGGAGACAGGCAGGAGATGAGATGCTACCGTTCAGACTGGAGACAGGCAGGAGAATGAGAATGCACCGTTCAGACAGGAGACAGGCAGGAGAATGAGAATGCTACCATTCAGACTGGAGACAGGCAGGAGAATAAGAATGCTACGTTCAGACAGGAGACAGGCAGGAGAATGAGAATGCTACCATTCAGACTGGAGACAGGCAGGAGAATGAGAATGCTACCGTTCAGACTGGAGACAGGCAGGAGAATGAGAATGACTACTGTTCAGACTGGAGACAGGCAGGAGAATGAGAATGACTACTGTTCAGACTGGAGACAGCAGGAGAATGAGAATGACTACCGTTCAGACTGAGAGACAGGCAGGAGAATTAGAACGACTACCGTTCAGACAGGAGACAGGCAGGAGAATTAGGATGACTACCGTTCAGACTGGAGACAGGCAGGAGAATGAGAATGACTACCATTCAGATGGAGACAGGAGACAGGCAGG
Source organism: Conus ventricosus (assembly GCA_018398815.1). Lineage (NCBI taxonomy): Eukaryota > Metazoa > Mollusca > Gastropoda > Neogastropoda > Conidae > Conus > Conus ventricosus. The sequence goes on along the minus strand of JAFLJL010001850.1, from coordinate 30,263 downwards.
AGAATTAGGATGACTACCGTTCAGACTGGAGACAGGCAGGAGAATGAGAATGACTACTTTTAGCCAGGGTACGACAACAACAACAACTACCGTTCAGACTGGAGACAGAAGACAGGCAGGAGAATGAGAATGCTACTGTTCAGACTGAAGACAGGCAGGAGAATTAGGATGACTTCCGTCAGACAGGAGACAGGCAGGAGAATTAGGATGACTTCCGTTCAGACTGGAGACAGGCAGGAGAATGAGAATGCTACCGTTCAGACAGGAGACATGCAGGAGAATTTAGAATGACTACTGTTCAGACTGGAGACAGGCAGGAGAATTAAATGACTACTGTTCAGACTGGAGACAGGCAGGAGAATTAGGATGACTACCGTTCAGACAGGAGACAGGCAGGAGATTAGGATGACTTCCGTTCAGACTGGAGACAGGCAGGAGAATGAGAATGACTACTGTTCAGACTGGAGACAGGCGGAGAATGAGAATGACTACTGTTCAGACTGGAGACAGGCAGGAGAATGAGAATGACTACCGTTCAGACTGGAGACAGGCAGGAGAATGAGAATGCTACTGTTCAGACTGGGGACAGGCAGGAGAATGAGAATGCTACTGTTCAGACAGGAGACAGGCAGGAGAATAAGAATGGACTACTGTTCAGACTGGAGACAGGCAGGAGAATGAGAATGACTACTGTTCAGACTGGAGACAGGCAGGAGAATGAGATATGACTACTGTTCAGACTGGAGACAGGCAGGAGAATTAGAATGACTACTGTTCAGACTGGATACAGGCAGGAGAATTAGAATGACTACTGTTCAGACTGGAGACAGGCAGGAGAATTAGAATGACTACTTTTTCAGACTGGAGACAGGCAGGAGAATTAGAATGACTACTGTTCAGACTGGAGACAGGCAGGAGAATTAGAATGACTACTGTTCAGACTGGAGACAGGCAGGAGAATTAGAATGACTAACTGTTCAGACTGGAGACAGGCAGGAGAATTAGAATGACTACTGTTCAGACTGGAGACAGGCAGGAGAATTAGAATGACTACTGTTCAGACTGGAGACAGGAGACAGGCAGGAGAATAAGAATGACTACTGTTCAGATGAAGACAGGAGACAGGCAGGATAATAAGAATGACTACTGTTCAGACTGGAGACAGGAGACAGGCAGGAGAATAAGAATGACTACTGTTCAGACTGGAGACAGGCAGGAGAATAAGAATGACTACTGTTCAGACTGGAGACAGGCAGGAGAATTAGAATGACTACTGTTCAGACTGGAGACAGGCAGGAGAATTATGGATGACTGCTGTTCAGACTGGAGACAGGAGACAGGCAGGAGAATTAGGATGACTACTGTTCAGACTGGAGACAGGAGACAGGCAGGAGAATAAGAATGCTACCGTTCAGACAGGAGACAGGCAGGAGAATTAGAATGACTTCTGTTGAGCCTGGAGACAGGCAGGAGAATTAGGATGACTTCTGTTGAGACTGGAGACAGGCAGGAAAATTAGGATGACTACTGTTGAGATTCAAGATTGGGAACAGGCGTAACAGCTAAGATGGCTGCTTAATAGGGTTTTTCTTGGTTTCACAGTGAGGTGACTGCAGGCGGCAATTAAAACAGAAATAAAAGGAAAACTACATTAGTATTCCGCCAGACAAAAGGGACAAATAAATTGCAAGACAAAACACGACGCGTTTCGAACTCTTTAGTCTTCTTCAGGTAAGATAAACAACACTCAGGACAATGACAATGAAGAACGAGCAATCACTTTTCTCAAATTGGGCGCGAAGTGGACGTGATTCAGTGGTCACTGTGCTCACTTGCTCTTTAGATCTAATTTCGTAGTGTTTTTTCCGTTTTCTCTTTGAAGTACAGGAGTTCAGAGCATGGTATATTGTTATTAGTGTCAGTGGATTGAAAATTTTAGGTTGGTTCGATTACGAAATGTTTTCTCCATCAGCTGTGTAGTTCATGCTGATGATGGGAGGTCTAAGCTCTTGCAGCCTCCGTAAACTGAAAGATTTGAGCATGCTCGAAAGAAAAAATGGTCTGATTTGATTCCAGAGAGTTACGTTGGTGAGCGTCTGCAGGACAGCCCAGGTAGACATCACATGAATTTTGGTCTTGGGCGGTTGACCTTGCGAGGCTTTATACACAAGCTGGAGAAAGTAGAGGTGCATAAAAATCGCAAGGGAAGCTGAGACCGCAGTGGCAGAACAGCAGGAAGCAATGGTGTTGGTGAAGGAGGTAGGTTTTAGAGTTTTGGGTTTGTGTGCTTTTTTTCCCCCCAGGCTACGCAAGGTGAGAAGTAAACATTACAGTATAGTAAGGCGTCACTGCAACAAGGCTTCACGTTCAAGCGGAATATGAGACAACCCGCTATCAAAGAGCACAGCTTGTCACCACCGGCCGGTCCAACACACAACAGCACAGGAATGGCACGCTGAAGAACACTTCAGCACAGGGATGGCATGATGAAGAACACTTCAGCACAGGAATGGCATGTGAAGAACAACACTTCGGTACAAGAACAGCACAGGAATGGCACGCTGAAGAACAGCACTTCAGCACAGGAATGGCACGCTGAAGAACAGCACTTCAGCACAGGAATGGCACGCTGAAGAACAACACAACACCCCAAGAAGGGCTCGCTAGAGAACAACACAACAGCACAGGAATGGCACCACAGTAAAGAACAACACAAACAGCACAGGAATGGCACACTATATAACAACACAACAGCACAGGAACGGCACACTATAGAACAACACATCAGCACAGGAGTGGCACACTACAGAACAACTCATCAGCACAGGAGTGGCATGCTAGAGAACAACACATCAGCACAGGAATGGCACACCAAAGAACAACACATCAGCACAGGAATGGCACACTATAGAACAAACAACAGCACAGGAATGGCACGTTTATGAACAGCACAGGAATGGCACACTATAGAACAACACAACAGCACAGGAAATGGCACACTATAGAACAACACAACAGCACAGGAATGGCACGTTATAGAACAGCACAGGAATGGCACACTATAGAACAACACAACAGCACAGGAATGGCACACTATAGAACAACACAACAGCACAGGAATGGCACACTATAGAACAACACAAAGCACAGGAATGGCACACTATAGAACAACACAACAGCACAGGAATGGCACACTATAGAACAACACAACAGCACAGGAATGGCACGCTATAGAACAACACAAAGCACAGGAATGGCACTATAGAACAACACGACAGCACAGGAATGGCACGCTATAGAACAACACGACAGCACAGGAATGGCACGCTATAGAACAACACGACAGCACAGGAATGGCACGCTATGGAACAACACGACAGCACAGGAATGGCACGCTATAAACAACACAACAGCACAGGAATGGCACACTATGTAACAACAATCAGCACAGGAATGGTCCGCTAAAGAACAAACACAACAGCACAGGATGGCACACTATATAACAACACAACAGCACAGGAATGGCACGCAATAGAACGACACAACAGCACAGGAATGGCACACTATAGAACAAAACAACAGCACAGGAATGGCACACTATAGAACAACAATCAGCACAGGAATGGTCGCTAAAGAACAACACAACAGCACAGATTTGGCACACTATAGAACAACACATCAGCACAGGAATGGCACACTATAGAACAACACAACAGCACAGGAATGGCACACTATAGAACAACATAACAGCACAGGAATGGCACACTATATAACAACACAACAGCACAGGAATGGCACACTATAGAACAACACAACAGCACAGGAATGGCACATATAGAACAACACATCAGCACAGGAATGGCACACTATAGAACAACACAACAGCACAGGAATGGCACACCAAAGAACAACACATCAGCACAGGAAATGGCACACTATATAACAACACAACAGCACAGGAATGGCACACTATAGAACAACACAACAGCACAGGAATGGCACACTATAGAACAACACATCAGCACAGGAATGGCACACTATATAACAACACAACAGCACAGGAATGGCACACCAAAGAACAACACAACAGCACAGGAATGGCACACTATATAACAACACAACAGCACAGGAATGGCACACCACACTACAACACAGTATAACGGAACAGGAATTTACGCTATAGTACAACACAACAGCATAGGAATGACGCATTTAAGTATAAGACGATGCTACAGCGTAGGAATGACAAACTAAAGCACAATACAACAACATAGAAATCGCACTCCACAGTACAACACGAAACAACGGCACAAGAATAGCACATTATGCTACAATACAGCACAGGAATGGCACACTATAACGCAATACAATAGAACAAGCTTGACTCGGTATTGTACAACTCAACTACTACAGCATACGAATGGCACACCATAGTGCAACACAACCCACAATCCATGAATGGCACATTATACCACAATACAAGGCTCACAAAAGGTATTCTATGGAACTTGGACAGCAGCGCAGGAATGGCACATTACTGCACAACACAACAGCACAGAAATGGCGCAGTAAAGTACACACACAACACAGCAGCAGAGGGATGGCACACCACTGTACAATAAACAGCATAGAGATGGCACATTAGATTTCAACAAAGCAGCAGAGGAATTGGCACATTACTGTACAATAAACAGCATAGAGATGGCACATTAGATTTCAACAAAGCACAGAGGAATGGCACATTACTGTACAATAAACAGCATAGAGATGGCACATTAGATTTCAACAAAGCAGCAGAGGAATGGCACACCACTGTACAATAAACAGCATAGAGATGGCACATTACTGTACAATACAACAGCACAGGACTGGAACACTACAATAAGACAGAACGCAACAGCATAAGGACGGCACACAATAGTACAATACAGATGCACATGAATAACACACTATAGTACAATACAGATGCACATGAATAACACACTATAGTACAACACAAGGCAATGGCATAGGGATGGTAAACTGTAGAGCAGCACTGTACAACTGCGCAGGAATGACAGACTGTTGCACAGCGCAGTACAGCTTCACAGGAATGACAGACTGTTGTACAGCTAGTACAACTTCACGGGAATGACGGACTATTCTACAAGTAGTACAACCTTCACAGGAATGACAGACTGTTGTACAACTAGTACAACTTCACAGGAATTACAGACTGTTGCACAGCAGTACAGCTTCACAGGAATGACAGACGGGGAACAACTAGTACAAATTTCAGAATGACACACTGTTACAACTTCACAGGAATGCAGACTATTGTACAGCTAGTACAGACTTCACAGGAATGAGAGACGGTTTGGTACAACTGTACAACTTCAACAGATGACAGACCTATTAGTACAACAGTACAACTGTCACAGAATGAGAGATGTTGTACATCTAGTACAAATTCACAAGGAATGACAGACTGTTTAACAGCTAGTACAACTCACTGTCGAATGACAGACTATTCTCCAAGTATGACAACCTTCACAGATGAGAGACGTGTCACAGCTAGTACAACTTCACCAAATGACACACTATTCTCCAATAGTACAAACCTTCACAGGAATGAGATGAACTGTTTACAGCCTAGTACAACTTCAGCGAATGACAGACTATCTACAAGTAGTACAACCTTCACAGAATGACAGAGCTGTTGTACAGCTAGTACAACTTCACGGGAATGACAGACTATTCTACAAGTAGTACAACCTTCACAGGAATGACAGACTGTTGTACAGCTAGTACAACTTCACGGGAATGACAGACTATTCTACAGTAGTACAACTTCACAGGAATGACAGACTGTTGTACAACTAGTACAACTTCACGGAATCAGACAATCTACAAGTAGTACAACCTTCACAGGAATGACAGACTGTTGTACAACTGCACAGGAATGACAGACTGTTGTACAACTAGTACAACTTCACAGGAATGAGAGACTGTTTGTACAACTTCACGGAATGACAGATATTGTACAAGTAGTACAACCTTCACAGGAATGGACAGACTGTTGGAATGACAACTATCCTCCGGGGTTGCAACCTTGCCGTGGTCGGAGGGCTTGCTGGTCGCTGTGATCTTTTAGCTTTGCTGACGGGGCAATAAAACTCAGCTAGATGGTAACGTTGTGAACACTAGCTAGGCCTGAATAGCCAATTGCTGACGGCCAAGCTTACTGGAGAATTGATGCCCCTGGTAGTGTCTCCCATGCCATCAAAGGTTAGGATGAGTGGCCCAGACTCAAATATTATACACCACCTTTTTCCGATGCTGTCTTCTGCCTTTCTTAACGGACTTTTCTTCATCGTCTCCCCTTCACAGTCCTTTTCACACTCCTTTCTCTCTGTGTGTCCTTAGATCCCCGCGTTGGCCGTGCGTTGCTGACCTGTGTCCGGGAGGTGGGATGAGATCCTGGTGATTGAGTAGGGCCAAGCCTCTCAACAATCACTTTGGCTCGACCTCTCCTAAGGGAGTCACCTTGCCGGTGTACACTAATCTGGCCCCCCTTCTTTGGGCTTGGGTCAAAACAGCATTTATTTCGTCCGCTGGCCAAGATAACCATCTGTTAGTGCTCAGCTCTGTAGTTGTCCCGGGAGTTGGGCATGTCAGGGGATAGGTTGGTAGGTTTGATCTGTTGTATATCTCTCCTGTAGCCCTGGAAGGCTCTAGACAGTGATTCTTTCTTGGCCCTGGCTCCTTAGTTTTGGGACTCCAAGGTGGGTTGGGTAAGGGAGGGATGAAATATAATAAAATACACATGGCTTTTGCAAAAACTACCCCCCAAAGGAAGAGGAAGGCAGCATCCCTTTTCAGGACTTTCAACAGGACAGCGATTCTGAACATGGAGTACGACCGAAGACAGGTTTCTGGCTCCTTCTTGGGGCTGGGTCAAAAACTTTCTCGCTGAGCCCTGTTGCATCAGGCTCTCAGCCCGGAGTTGGAGCAGTCAGAAGGGTTGAGGATGGCTTTTTCTAGTTTATTCTCTAAAAGCCTGAATGGGGCAAGACAGTGATTTGCCTGGCAGTGAGATCAAGGTGGGTGGCTCCTAATAATGAACATTAATATCAATCAAAAGGCTTGTTCAAACTACAAAGAAGAGTGTACAGGGATCCTCAGAGGACTAATCAAGACACTGCGTCAGGTTTGACAGAGGTGACGCAGCAGGTTATCGTGGGTTCGGGATGAAGAGTGAGCAGACAAGACCCTCTTTCACGTCTGAGCCCTGTTTCCCTCCAGTCACAAGGGCTTTCAGATTTGCAGTGACCGCTGATGTCCGTCACAAAGGTAGAATAGGTTTCTATTCAATGAGTCAAAACGATTTGACATTGAGAGAACAAAATAGTCCCAGGACGGGTGCTCTCATAAGTACGTTAATCGTAAAGTGTATGCTCCGGAAAACATCGTCTCAGTGGCAAATTTCGAGGAAATGGCGGTGGGTGTGCGAGGTGCGCGGGGTGACGGTAAGAGGTGGGGTGGGCCCAGACGAGCGCCGTTGTGGACGTCTGAAGTGGCCCCGGTGGCAAAAGTGGGGGGTTCTGGTTTGTTAGCGGGATGGCGGGGAAGGAGGGCCCGTGGAGGGGGGGGGGAGGGGGGGGGGGGAGTGGGGGCGGGGGGGGGGGGGGGGGGGGGGGGGGGGGGGAATTTTGGCTTGCCTTCACCAAGTGTGAGTTCGAGCATGCGCAATGGGAAACGCTTTGTAAACCAAGTTTTCTGATTGGTTGACCCACTTCACTTCACTCCCTTCAAGCTCGCTGGCTGGCCTAGGCCTAGTAGGTGCAGGGATTCAAGTTTCAAAATGGCCAGCAAGAGGAAGCAAAGCGATCAGTGTGGTTCGTCTGAAGATCGTTCTGAACTCCACCACGGATGTGAAAAAACCACGACGAATGCAGGCTTTCAAAACGGATTATTCCGAGAAGTGGCCCTGTTTAAGACCTGGACAGAAGGGGCAAACATTCGGATTTTGCTCTGTGTGCAAGTGTGACTTTTCCGTCGCTCATTGGTGGAAAGGACGACTGCCGTCGGCACATCGAATCGAAAAAACATGCCGAGTATGAGAGCAAAGCCAAGGAAGTGGGCAAATGCCTGAAATATCAGGATTTTTCACTTGAGTTCTTCATCCAGCCCTGATATGGCTCTTCGTAGTTGGCTGGACTATAAACAACATGAATTGAATTGAATTTGTGTGTTCATTTATTGTATGTGTATTACAGTCTTAACAGGCAGACGCACTTGAACTGTCTGTTCCGGACAAAAATCCTGTGTTCCTGATTTCTGAGACATTTGTTCTGATGAGCAAATTTGGGGTAGGCATGTCTGCGTTAAGGTGTTTCAGATGCCAGAGGTTTGGCCATGTCAGAGACCGCTGTTCTGGGCAGGAGGTGTGCGGTATTTGCTGCAAGGCAACCCATGATGGGCCGTGTAGTAAAGATCCGGCACATTGTGCAAACTGCGGTGGCGACCATCCCTCCTCTTCACGAAATTGTCCTCTGTGGATCAGGAATCTGCAATACAAAGAGTTAAGACAGAAAAAGAAGATCTCCTTTTTTGAAGCCCGCAAGCAGGTTGTGGGCAGTCAGACGGCCACAGCATCTTCATATGCTTCGGCCGTAAAGAAAATTTCCACTCGGTCAGTCTGCTGCCAGACTGATTGAATTTATCTTTTCAAAGACACTGCAAGGAAGAACTGTCAGCTCTGGTGGAAGCAGGTCCACCACCTCCCAACCCACAGTGAATGCCCCTGGTGGAGGCAAAAAATCCGCCACCCCTCAGACTGCCCAGCAGTCTACAAATCTGCTGCTGGCAGATTAAAAAACCAGCACCCGCAACTCGAATTCCTCTGTCCAGTGCCCGTGCGGGCAAGGGAGTTCAACCCAGTGTGGAGATGGTGGAGATGAGGAGAAGAAACCTCCACCATCTCCCAAATCCAGACCTCCACCATCTCCAAACTCCAGGCCTTTGTCACCTGCGGGCAAGTCTGCCAGCAGGTCCAAAGGCCACCACAGTCCAGTGAAACTAACTAATAAATTTGCTCCATTAGATGCGGACGTTGAAGAGGAGATGACCTGATTTCTCTCCTTTTCGCCTCTGCACCATGGATAGTACAATATTCCATTGGAATATCCGTGGTCTAAATTCCAACTTCGAGGAGCTGCAGCTTCTGTGTCAGTCTCTAAAACCTTCCGTCGTGGCTCTTCAAGAAACTCAATTCAAAGCCAGAAGACCTTTACTCTTTCCGGCTTTAATATTCTTTCGAAACCTGCACAACCATCCACGTGGGACTGTCGGGCGGTGTGCCCTTCTCCTACACAAAACTTTGTTGTATAGTCCTGTCATTCTGTCTACCTCCTTCAGGCTGTAGGGCGAGAGTCACTCTCCACAAGACTGTGACAATCTGTTCCCTTTATCCTCACCTTCTGTCCCGGTTTGTCGTCAGGACCTTGTCAGTCTGATAGAAGAACTTCCTCCGACCTTTTTTGCATGTTGGGTGACTTTAACGGTCACAATCCTCTTTGGGTAGTGCCAGTACGTCATCCAGGGTTTGCTATTGAGGATGTCCTTTCAGATTTGGATTTGTGTTGTCTGAACGACGGATCTGCAACTTATCTCCACTCTTCCACAGGTTCACTTTTCGTGCTTAGATTTGTCGGTTTGTGGACCCCTCGCTGTCCTGGGACTATGAGTGGTCTGTCCATGACGATCTGCACGGAAGTGACCATTTCCCCTGTTTTTTACAGCCCATATTAACTGAAACCCGCCTCTGTCTCTCAAATCTCAATTATAAGAAAGCAAACTGGGATCTATTTTCAACCACTATTTCAAAAGAATTCCAGGACACTGATTTTTTTCAGAGTCCAGACCCAGCAGATCACTGACTAACACCGTGATCAAGTGTGCTAAAACCTGTATTCCAGTGTCTTCCGACAAACTCCAAATGCCAAAAACACCCTGGTTCAATTCAGACTGCCAACAAATTTCAAAAGTTCGCAAACGGGCCTCAGCGTCGGGTATACCAACGACCTTCGGGTCCCACGCTAGAGGCACATCAGAAACTCCGTGCTAAATCGAGACACACTTTCAAAATCAGTAAACGTCGGTCCTGGAGAAACTTCTGCTCCAGGCTGACATCTAAAACTTCCAAAGAAAAAAGTCTGGAACATCATTAGAAAAATCAAAGGAGAAACACAACCCCTCCATTCATCACTTGAAACTTGCTGATGCTCTGATCACTGACAAACAAGCTGTTGCCATCTGTTGGCCTCCACCATCCAACAGAACTCCTCTTCTTCAAAATAAATCTGCAGTCTTTTTAAGAAACAAAGAGGTTAGAGAGAAATCTTCATACAATTTCACATCAGACAACTCTGAAACCTATAATCTTCCTTTTTCAATCGTTGAACTCAAATCAGCTTTACAAAACCTGCACTGATTTGCCCCTGGTCTGGATGACATTCACTATCAGGTTGTGAAACATTTCCCAGAAAGCTGTCTCCAGACTCTTCTCCAAGTCTATAACCATATCTGGACCACAGGGTCCTTTCCGCCCTCCTGGCGGAAAGCCCTGATCATTCCCATTCCAAAGCCTGGAAAGGACCTTACCAACCCTTCCAACTATCGCCCAATTGCTCTGACCAGCTGCCTCTGTAAACTGATGGAAAAGATGGTCAACTCCCGTCTGATGTGGAAGCTGGAAACCGATGGTCTTTTGGCCAGTGACAATGCGGTTTCCGGAAGTACCACTCGACGGTTGACATCTAATCCGTCTGGAAACCACCATCCGCAACGCCTTTGTTAACAAGCAGCATGTGGTCGCTATCTTTTCGACTCGAAAGGCGTACGACACCACGTGGAAAACAGGAGTCCTCATGGACCTGCACAGACTTGGTTTTCGGGGTCACCTGCCTCTGTTCATTCAAAACTTTTTAGCCGATCGACAGTTCCGGTGCGTGTTGGCACCACACTCTCTGACATCCATGGGCAGGAGTTGGGTGTTCCTCAGGGGAGCATCCTTTCTCCCGCCCTTTTCAGCATTAAAATTAATGACATTGTCCAATCGGTAAACCTGGGCACCGAGTCCTCTCTGTTTGTTGATGACTTTGCGCTGTATGCAGTTGGAGCTTCTTACCACAGTGTACAGCGTCGACTCCAACTTTGCGTCAACAGAATCCAACAGTGGGCCGAGGGGAAAACGGGTTTACCTTCTCCCGTACCAAATCTCAGTCAATTCATTTCCACAATTTTCGTCGATTCTTTGATGATCCTGAAATTCGTCTAGACAAGTCCACCATTCCAGTTGTAAAATGAAGCCAAATTCCTGGGAGTATTTTTGACCAAAACTCAACTTTCTCAGCCACATCAAAAACCTCAAAACTTCTTGCCAGAAAGCTCTGAATATTCTGCGGGTCGTAGCACACACCGACTGGGGCGCTGATAAGAAAACTTTGCTGCACCTCTACAGAGCCTTGGTCCGTTCCAAACTGGACTACGGTTGTGCCGTGTACGGCTCTGCAAGACCCTCTTACCTCAAACTCTTGGACCCTATCCACCATCAAGGGCTTCGTCTCTGTCTTGGAGCGTTCCGCACCACCCCTGTGTACAGCCTGTACGCAGAGGCGGGTGAACCTTCATTGTCCAACCGCAGGCTGAAACTGTCTTTGAATTATTATATCCGACTGTTCTCAGAACCGCAGAATCTGCCTATGGACTGTGTCTTTGTCCTTCCGTTCCAAAGTAAGTTTGAAAACAACCCGAAATGTATTCCGCCGTTTGGTCTTCGTATGCAGCCTCACGTGCGGAATGCAGGTCTAGACCTAGGAGTTGTGTCGGATTTTTCTAAGTTTCCGGATCAACCTCCGTGACCTTCTTCACGCCAGAGATTCATTTCGATCTTGCAGCTTTTTCGCAAAGAGTCTACCAGCTCTCTGGCGTACAAGGCTTTGTATGCTGAGCTCTGTTCCAAATTCCATCCTATCAAAAAGTTTTCACTGACGGTTCCAAGTCTGAAGAGGGAGTGGCCTGTGCAGCCTACTGCCCTGGGGCTCCTTCTCAGATACTGTTGAAACATATTCATTCAGATGCTTCTGTATATTCTGCTGAACTTACTGCTCTGGTTTTGGCTTTGAAGATAATATCACAATCTTCGAAGAGGGACTTTCTGGTTCTGTCGGATTCGCTGTCCAGCTTTGGAGGCTATAGCTGGCCGCAACCTTCAGCATCCAGAACTTTTACTTTTTTTGAACTTTTAGCAACTTGAAGGCGGACGGTTACAAACATTACTCTTGCTTGGGTTCCTGGTCATGTTGGCATCGGCGGGAACGAAATGGTTGATCGTTTAGCCAAGAACGCCACAAGAGAGAAACTGTCCAACATTTATATCCCTGCTCAGACGTGAAACCCAAAATTAACGATTATGTGAGAGACCTCTGGCAGGAGGATTGGAACACACAGACGACTAACAAACTCTTTCAGATCCGTCCAAACCTTAAGGACTTCCTCCATCCACGTCGGGAGGTCGTAAAGAGGAGGAAACGGTTCTGTGCCGGCTGCACACCGGCCATTCGTATTTTACCCATGCTTACCTTTTAAAGAGTGAAGAAGCTCCGTGGTGCATTCCATGTCATGCGCCACTCACAATGAAACATGTTCTTTTAGAGTGTTGGGACTTGCACGATGGTGAGACACAAACATTTTACGGCGGAGTCCATGAAGATCCTGTTCAGGATGTCCCGCCTGACGTGATCCTGAGTTTTTGAGAGAGATTAACATTTTTTATCTGATTTAAGATTTTACGGCAGAAATGATTTTTAACAAAGTTTCTGGTGCGTTTGTACGATGTCATTTAACAAGATGTGTGTGAAAGTTGTTTTTTTTTTTTTTTTTTTTTTTTTTTTTTAAATGACTGGTGAGTTGATTTTAACGTGGTGACAGCCCTGATATGCGCCCTTTGCGGTCGGCTGGGCTATAAGCAACATTATCTTATCTTATCTTATCTTGTACAACTAGTACAACTTCACAGGAATGAGAGACTGTTGTACAACTAGTACAACTTCACAGGAATGACAGACTGTTGTACAAACTAGTACAATGTCACAGGAATGACAGATTGTTGTACAGCACAGTACAGCTTGACAGGGACGAGAGACTATTGTACAACTACTACAACTTTAGAGTAAAGACAAATTGTTGTACAACGATGACAACTTCACAGGAATGACAGACTGTTGTACAACTTCGCAGGAATGACAGACTGTTTTACTACTGGTACAATTTCAAAGGGATGACAGACTGTTGTACAACGCCAGAGAAATGAGAAAGTCTTGTACAACTAGTACAACTTAGCAGGAATGACAGAGTGTTGTACAACTGTACAACTTTACAGTAAAGACAAATTGTTGTACAACTATGACAACTTCACAGGAATTACAGACTGTTGTACAAATAGCACAACTTCACAGGAATGACAGACTATTTTACTACTAGTACAATTTCAAAGGGATGACAGACTGTTGTACAACGCCAGAGGAATGACTAAGTCTTGTACAATAGTACAACTTAGCAGAATGACAGAGTGTTGTACAACTAGACAACTTCACAGAACAGACTGTCGTACAACTAGTACAACTTCACAGGAATAACAGACTGTTGTACAACTAGTACAACTTCACAGGAATGACAGACCGTTGTACAGCACAGTACAGCTTCACAGGGGCAATAGACTGTTGTACAACTAGTACAACTTCACAGGAATAAACAGACTGTTGTACAACTAGTATAACTTCACAGGAATGACAGACCGTCATACAACTAGTACAACTTCACAGGAATGACAGACGTCATACAACTAGTACAACTTCACAGAATGACAGACCGTCATACAACTAGTACAACTCCACAAGAATGACAGACTGTTGTACAAACACAATATACAATCTGTAAAAAATGAATGGCATCTATAATGCGACGAGTGTTTTCATACATGGAGTGATACACTTTGTGCAGCTTACAGAATGGAGGGGTCAGAGCCGATGTGCTCGTTTTGGGGTAAAAAAGACAAAAAATTTTTGTACAATTTTGAAATAAAATTGTGACAACTTCCACAGGGAAGGACAGACTTTTGGTTTTTTTACAACTTTCCCGGGCCCCCCAGGAATGACCCCCCCCCCCCCCCCCCCCCCCCCCCCCCCCCCCCCCCCCCCCCCCCCCCCCCCCCCCCCCCCCCCCCCCCCCCCCCCCCCCCCCCCCCCCCCCCCCCCCCCCCCCCCCCCCCCCCCCCCCCCCCCCCCCCCCCCCCCCCCCCCCCCCCCCCCCGTTTTGTTTTTTCCCTTGGTTTTTCCCCCCCCTTTTTTCCCCCCCCCCAAAGGGGGGGAGGGGGTTGCGTTTTTGTTTTGTTTTTTTTTTGTTTCAGAATTTTAAAAAATTAAAAGAGGAAGTCCGAATACAGTTTCCTTGGGAACCCGAGGGTTATAATGAAACCTGAAAAGGAAAAGTTGCCAAAATTTTACGTTAAGGACGTTGTCTCGCCCCCCCCTTTCACAGGTTCCAGTATTTTCAAACTCCACAATCCAAATGCGGGACTGTGGTTTTTTTCCCCCCCGGGTTTTTTTAAAAGTAAACCCCCGGGAATAAGTTTTTGATAGGTTCCCGGGGAAATAAAATTTTCCAGGCATCCCTTTTGCCTGAAAACTTAAAAAAAGACTTTGGTAAGCCCAAAACCACTATTTTTTAAATTTCCAAAAAAAACTTTTTTGAACAAACGAGTAAAACCAAAGAAACAAATAACGTACTCAACATCGGTCGCAACTCCTGCATTACCAGGGCAAAAGTCTAACCTTTTCCCCCCCGTTGCAAAATGGTCAAACTCCGCGGGAATGCCCCTTTCAAACCCAAAAAAAGGGAGGAAACTTTTTTCCCAAAATGGGGGAGACATGGCCGTTCAGGAGTAATAAATCGACACCGCTTTTGGGGTTTTGCCTTTATGTACATGGAAAACCAAGAAAAAAAAAGATGGAAAGGAAACCGCGGGTCGAGCTGGGCTTTTAAAATCATCGTTTTTTGTTCGCCCGAAAAGCGAAACGGACGGGGGAAAAAGGGACCGCAAAACACCTGCAAAAAAAACCCAGCAGAACAAAAGTTCTTGTTCTTTTTCCCGAGTGTGGGGATCCCCTTTGGGGGTTCTTTGTGTGTTGGATGTTGGGGTGTTGTTTAGTGGTCTAAAAATTATGGGAGAATGTTCCAAAGTTTGTGTTGTAAGTCGATTGGTTTTTGGGTTGAAAACCCTGGGAAATGGAAAAAAAGTTCCGGATTTTTTTCGGTACGTTTTGGGCGGTTTCCCTAAGTTTGGGGGGTTTCACTATCCCACAACACACACACAACACACACCACACCACACACCCCACCCCCACACAACACACAGCACGCCGCACCACGCCCGCACGCAGCACGCACACCCAGGCACACACACCACTCTACCCGATACGCACACCCAGGACGCCCCAAAACGCGCACACCAACAAATGCAAACACAATACATACACACACTCCGCGCGCACACATACGCGTTGCAGCGCACACACACCACCACACACACTTGCGTGAGTGCAGTCACAATAACTAATAACTTACTGTCTAAACCTTGCTGTTGGCTAACCAGTTGATTAATCAGTTCACTGATCTGTGGTTGTAAAGGAGGGCATGGACACGACATCAGTCATAAAATCGTGGATGGAAAAAGTCTTTCCTACTTCATCTTTTCTCAAGATGGAAGAAAGATTTGAGGGCACGACCCCACAGTAA
Organism: Conus ventricosus; assembly: GCA_018398815.1. Taxonomy (NCBI): domain Eukaryota; kingdom Metazoa; phylum Mollusca; class Gastropoda; order Neogastropoda; family Conidae; genus Conus; species Conus ventricosus. Next base: position 14,426 of record JAFLJL010001850.1, on the reverse strand, counting down.
AAGATGGGGCCCTGCACTTTTACCCCCAAAATGATTTTAAAAGGTCTGGAAGTATTGGAAACTTTTGAAAATCATTTAAAGGCTTGCCAAAAAAAAATAGGAAAAACGAATCACAAGACAAAACACACGCGCTTCGACCTCTTAGGTCTCCTTAAGGAAAGATGCTAATATTTTGGGCGACGAAAATAAACGGCAATCATTGTTCACCCAAAATTTTCGGTGCAAGATGGCGTTGAATGCCATTCATTCAAGGAAAGTGTTGTTCATTCCTTTGGTTGTCCTGAGGTTTGACTTCCCTGAAAAAGTCTAAGGGGTCAAAATGTTGTGTTTGTCTTGTGATTCGTTTGCTACTTTTTTTCGGGGGGCCCTTTGATATCTTTTTAAAATTTAAATTTCCGCCTGCAGTCTCTTACTTTGCAAAGATCTAATGGTCATTTATAGTTGATGGGGCGGGGTACTAGATCTCACCGGGTCAGTTTAGTTGTTTTGGAGCGGGGTACAGATCCCCACCGGTAGTTATAGTTTTGTGGAGCGTGGTCAAAGTTTAGCCCCAGTGATTTGAAAATTCAGGGTCGAAGGAGTAAACGAGATGAATTTGGTTGGTAATTTAATGTGCTCCTGTTGTCCCCCCTCAAAGGGTCATGTCAAGTTTTCACATTTGCTATCTCACTTTGCCAGCACAAAATTTCCAGGCCCCCTGTCGTTCCAGTTTGGCCCCCTGGTAGCCACAAAGTCATTCAAGCATCCCCTGTGGTTGCCATTGGCCCTGGTAGCCACAAAGTCATTCTGAGTCTTGGTTCAGGACTACCCCTTTTAACCCAGTGAAAAATTGTGGTGAAGAAGTGGATACCACTGGAAGAGAAGGTGGGGTGGCCCCTTGACCCCTTGTTTTGTTCGCAGCTGTGTCCTTTAGGGCAGCGAAAACTGCAACAGTTACAGAACGTATCCCATGCGTCACAGTTATCACAGGATGTACCTGGCAAATTTTGAACCCCCACGGCTGGTCAGATGTGCGCACCCTCAAATACAAAAAAAAATGTAAAAAAAACCCAGAGGATTCCCTAAAGAAGTATAGTAATTCCAAAATTCAACCAACTGCCTGCCAAGATTTTGGGACTAAAGATACAGCAGACAGACAGGTTTATAATGAACCATTCTAAGGTAAAAAAAAAACTTTTTGTAATGAATCTTTCTAAGGCAAACGAAACTTTTACAATGAATCGTTCTCGGAAACCCAAAAGTTAAAAATCCATTCTGAGGCAAAAAAAAACCTTTTTAATGTCCTTTTAAAGGGCCCAAAAAAAAAACGTTTAAATAAATCCATTTTAAGGCAAGAGAAACTTTTTTTTAATTGAACCCTCTGAAAAAACGCCCTGATAATCAACCCCTTTCTAAGGCAAACAGAAACTTTTATAATGAATCCATTCTGGGGCGACTAAACATTCAAAATGAATCCTTTCTGAGAAAACAGAAACGTTTAAAGAATCCATTTTTAGGAAAACAGAGATTTTTATAATAAACCTTCTAAGGCAGAGAATTTTACGTGACCCCTTTCTAAGGCCACGAAAGTTTACAAAGGGAAACCCACCCAAAAAAAACAAAACTTTTAAAACGAATCCATTCAAGGGAAACAGAAAACTTTTATATGAATCCATTCTAAGGAAACGAAGTTAAAATTACCCTTTTCAAAAAGCAAAAAAAAATTTTTAAAATGAATTATATTTGAGGAAAAAACAGACACTTTATAATAAATGTTTCTGGAAATAAAAAGTTTAAAATGAATCCATTCTAGGCAAACGAACGTTTAAATGAATCCTTTCAAAGGGAAAACAAAAACTTTTTAAAATTTGATCCCTTCGAAGCAAACAAAAACATTTGTAATGAATTCGTTCTAGGCAATCAGAAACTTTTTATAATGAATATTTAAGGCAAACAAATACTTTATAATGAATCCCTTCGAAAGGCAAAACAAAACAGTTGTAATGAATCCCTTTAAGGCAAATAAAAAGTTTATAATGAATCCATTCAAGGCACAAAAAATGTTTGTAATAACCCTTTCTGAGGCAAACAAACTTTTAAAAATGAACCCATTCTGAGACAAACAAAAAACTTTTTATAATAGTTATTCTTAAAACTGAGATTTTTATAATCAAACCATTGTAAGGCAGAGACTTTTACAGTGACTCTTCTAAGGAACAAAAAAAAATTTACAAAAGGAACCCTTCCAAGGAACAGAAACTTTTAAAATACTCATTCTAAGGGGAAGAAATGTTTTCATGAATCATTCTAAGGCAAACAGAAGCTTAATGAACCCGTCTAAGCAATAAAAAAGTGTAATGAATAATATTGAGGCAACAAAGCTTTTTAAAAGAATTCGTTAAAAAGGCAATCAGAAACGTTTATAATAAACCTTCTAAGGCAAACAGGGGTTTTTATAATGAATCCTTCTAAGGAAAACAAAAAGTTTAAAAATGAACCCCTTTGAGGCAAACAAAAAAAACCTGTAATTAATCCCTTCTGACACAAACAAAAGGTTTTACTTTACAATGAATTCTTAAAAGGCAAGCAAAAACGTTTATAATGAATTCACTGAGGAAAACAGAAAAGTTAAAATCAGTCATTCTGGGCAAACAAAAAAGTTTATAATGAATTCATTCTGGGCCAAAAAAAATTTATAATGAATCCAACTAAGCCAAAAAAAAACTTTTGTAAGAATCCATTTGAGTCAACCATTTAAAAAAAACCTTTCCCAAGGGCACAGGAGAGTTTTAAAGGGAATCCTTCAGGGCAAACGAAACGTTTATATGAATCCCTTCAAAGGCAAACAAAATGTTTATAATGAAACCATTTCAAGGCACACAGAATTTAAAAAAAGAATCCTTTCCCAAGGCAAAGAAGCGTTTAAAAAATGAACCCTTTCCCAAGAAAAACAAAAGTTTTAAGAATCCATTCCCAAAGGGAAACAAAACATTTATAATAAACCCATTCTAAGACAAACAGAAGCTATAATGAATCTTTCTAAGCAATAAAAAAGTTTATAATGAAAAATATTCTGACAACCCCACACGTTTAAAAAGAATTCTTTTAAAGGCAATAAAAAACTTTAGGAACCTTTCAAGCAAACGGAGTTTAAAACGAACCATTCTGGCCCTTTTGAAATAAATTTCCTTTAAAGGAAAACAAAATGTTTTAAAATCCTCCCTAAGGCCAATAAAAACGTTTTAAAATAAACCCATTCTAAGGAAAACAGAAATGTTTAAAGGGAACCCTTTCTGACCCAAAGGGAAAGTTTTAAAAACCCATCTGAGAAAAACAGAAACATTATAATGAATCCATTTTAGACAAACAGAGACTTTATTTCAAACCATTGAAAGGCAGAGACTTTTACAGTGACTCCATTCTAAGGAAAACAGAATGTTTACAAATAAATCCATTCCAAGAAAAACCAGGGAATTTAAATGAATCCATTCTAAGGGAAACAGAATCTATAGAATCCGTTTTAAACAATCAAAACCGTTTTAAATTAATTATATTCAGGGGCAACCTTTTAAAAGATTGTTCTAAGGCAATCAAAGGCGTTTATAATGAATTCATTCTAAGGCAAGCAGAGACGTTTATAATGAATTCTTTCTAAGGAAAAACAGAACGTTTATAATGAATCCTTCTAAGGCAACAAAAATGGCTGTAATGACCCCTTCAAAGGGAAAAAAAGGTTTGAAATGAATCCATTCAAAGGGCAAACAGAAACGTTTATATGATCCTTTCTACAGCAAATAAGAAAGAAAAGATATTTTTGCTTAACCCCGCCACTCTACGGCAAATAGAAGTTTTTAATGATTCTTTTGAGGCAAAAAAAGCATTCAATAAATCCTTTGAGGCAAAAAAAAAACGTTTTAATAAAAACCTTCTGAGCAAAAAAAAACCCTTTAAAAATGAATCCATACAAGGGCAACAGAAACGTTTGTAATGAAACCATTCTGAGGCAAAAAAAAAATTTTATAATGAACCCATTCTGAGGCAAACAAACCGTTTTAATTAACCCTTTTCTGGGGGCAAACAGACACGTTTTAATAAACCCATTCCAAGCAACGAACGTTTAAAATGAATCGTTTTTAAGGCAAACAAAAACGTTATATAAATCTCTTCTGAGGCAAACTGAGACGTTTTAATGAATCCCTTTAAGGGAAAATAAAAACTTTTATAATGAATCCATTCAAAGGGAAAACATAACCTTTTATAATGAACCCTTTTCTAAAGAAACAAAAACGTTTGTAATAACCCCTTCTGAGGCAACAGAAATTTTTAAATAAAACCCTTTTTGAGGCAAGCGGAAACGTTTTAATAAACCCCCTTCTGAGGCGAACAGAAAAGTTTATAATGAATCTCCATTCTTGAAAAACGAAAGTTTTAATAAATCCTTCTAAGGCAAACAGAAAAGTTATAATGATCCCTTCGATAAAAAAAAAAACTTTTATAAAATCCATTCAAAGAAAAACAAAAAAAATCTATAGTAATCCTTTGATACAAAAAAAAAATTTAATGAATCCATTCTAAAAAACAAATCATTTATAATAATCTATTCAAGGAAAACAGAAATGTATCAATGAACCCCTTCGTGGAAAAACAAAAACTTTTAAATGAATCCCTTTTGAGGCAGCACAAATGTTATAATAAACCCCTTTCGGGGGCAAAACAGAAACGTTATAAATAGTCAATTCAAAGGGCAAAAAAAAATTTTATAGAATCTATTTTAAGCCAAAAAAAAAATTTTAATAAAACCCTTTTCTGAGATGAACAGAAACTTTACAATCGTCTTGCTAAGGCAAACAGACACTTTTATTATGAATCCATTTAAGGCAAACAAAACTTTTATAAAATCCCTGTAGGCCAACAGAAACGTTTTAATGAAGCCATTGGGAAAAACAAAACATTTATAATGAATCTATTCTGGGGCAATAACAATGTTTTCTGAACCCCAGACTATAGAAAAAAAAAAACCCTTTAAAATATGTCAATTCAAAGGCAAACAAAAACGTTTTAATGTCTATTTAACCCAAAACAAAAACATTTTAAAAACCTTTTTGAGACGAACAGAAGTTTCAATCCTTCAGCAAAGGAAACGCAGTTTTTATAAACCCATTTTAAGGAAAAAAAAAAACGTTATAATGAATTTGCTACAAAAAAAAATTTTTAAAATAAATCCCATCTGAGGCAAACAGAAACTTTTAATGAATCTATTTGGCAAAAAATGTTTATCTAAATCAGACTTAGCAACAAAACCCAAAAAAATAAGCAATCTAAGGCAAACAAAATTTTTATAAAAAATCTTTTTTTAACCCAAAAAAAAACATTTAAAATAATCCTTTTCTGAGACGAACAGAAACTTTTACAATCGTCTTGCTAGGCCAGAACTTTTATTTTTAAAATCCTTTTAAAGGGCAAAAAAAAAAAGTTTTAATGAACCCCTAAAGGGAAAACAAAAACGTCATATAATGCCCCGAGGCAACAGAAACATTTATAAAAATCTTTTCAAGGCAAAAAACATGTTTATCATGAATCCGACTATAGCAAACAGAAACTTTAAAAAAAAATCAATTCTAGGAAAACAAAACTTTTAAAAATCATTTTAACAAACAAAAACTTTATAAGAACCCCGCAGGCAAACAAAAACGTTTATAATGAATGCCATCTGGGGCAAACAGAAACATTTTAATAAACCCCTTTGAGGCAAAAACAGAAAGTTTAAAAATCCATTCAAGGGCAAGGGAAACATTTATAAAAATCCCTTTAAGGCAAACAGAAAGTTTATAAAAACCCCTTTGGGGAAAACAGGAAGTTTGAAATGAATCCCTTCTGAGGCAAACGAATTTTTAATAAATTTTTGACCCAGAAACGCTTGAAATGAACCCCTTAGGCAACCGTAACGTTTTAATAAATTTCCTTTGAGGCAAACGAAACGCTTGTAATAAATCCCTTCTGAGGCAAACAGAAAGTCTAATAAATCTCTTTGAGGCAAACAAAAAACGCTTGTATTGAATTTGTACTGAGGAAACATTACCGTGATGTCTGCGACAACTGCAAAGGGTAAACACTCCATCTGTGGGGGTGAACTGGCGGGCACAACGAACGTGGAGACTGGGGCGGGCCCACCCACATTTAGGCTGGAATCTCTCCCAACCCTCGCAAAAAAAATACGTTATAAAATGACCAAGAACACACAAACGCGACCAAAATCACCCAATCTAACCTTGTGTTTCCCGTGAACAAAACAGGAAAGCTCAAAGCGAGTGAAACCCCTTGACGCCAAACCCGCCGTTGCCCCACATTGCAAGGTTTTGTCACAAACCCGAACTGTCATGCCCACAAATGTGGAAGCCATAAAGACGCTCCACGGCAAAATTACGGTCGTTGTTTTTTGTTTTTGTTTTTTTGTTTGTTTTTTTAACACAGCCAAAATTTCACCTTAATAGCAAGTTTAAAAGAAAATCCAAATCAAAAAACCTTAAAAACCCCAGGACCCCCTTTTATATGTACGCTACAATACCTGCATGGAAAAAAGCGCAACTGACGATTTAGAAAAAACATTAAGGGGGTTTTCAGAACTGATAATCAACTCTCTGATTAAACATTTTTACTTTTTATCCATCCGTCTGTAGTCAGTGATGTCGTGGGGAAGAAAAAGTTATGGATTGCGCAGTGTGTGTGTTGTGTGTGTGTGGTGTGTGTGTGTGTGTGTGTGGTCTGGTGTTGGTGTGTGCAATCAAAGCATCTCATTACAGGTCTGAGGTGCCCCTTCCCGACAAATGGTCCAAAATGCACAGCAAAATGGGGGACCCGGTTCCGTTACAGCCTCCCCGGCAAATACCGTGGGGAACTGGATGTTCAGGGGGCTCCCCGAAATGCCCCAAACCCCCACATGAAAGGTCAGTTATTTCCCTTTGGCCCCCCCAGAAACAGGCTTCTTTTGAAATTTAAAAAGTTTTAATTCTAGAAAAAAGGTTTAAGCTAGGCTGTATAGTCCCTTATGAAAAAAAAAAGTAACTTACATTTTGGTTATTCCGACATAGTAAAGGAAAAAACATACAAAACAAGAAGTTTTTGTCATGAATCGAAAGAATTTCTTTTAAATTGGCACAGTGCATTGTATGTGAGTTTAAGAGTGAATTCCTTTCAAAAAAAAAAAAAAGGAAAGGGCGAAAAAAGAACAGTTCGAGAAAACTGGGCCAAAATGAATAAATGTACAACAGCTATTGTTAAGTTTACAGTTTTAGAGAAAATATGCGACACTGATGGGTTCCCATTCAGCGACAAAAGTCGACTGTGTGCAGGCGACGATGGGTTTTGTGTTTAAGGCGGTCTTTGATGGTCCTTATAGCTGCTGTAAGGAGATGATACTGCATTCTAACGTTTGTATTTTGTTACCATTTTCTTTCTCACACTTCCTCTTAAAAATACCCCGCCCCACCCCCCTTTTGTTTCATGTTTTCAAGGGGTTATTTAAAGGGAGAAGTGTTGCCCATTTGAGTAACGCGTATTTTCAGCTAAAGTAGATGGATGGATAATTAAAAATAGATACAGATAGGTACTAGATAGTATATGATTTTCGCTAAATGCAGGGGGATAGTAAAAATGATCAAGATAGGGAATAGATGATAACTGATTAATTGATGACAGATATGTGTGTGTGTGTATAAAATTCGTTTTTTGCCTTTTTTTTGCACCCCACACACACACACAGGAGCGCTTTTTTTATTGATACGAAACCGAAAGACACGAGGAAGATCAGCTTACTCCCCAGACATGACAAAACAACAAAAAATGAAAAAAGTGCACAAACTAAAAGTTCCAATGAAGGTTTCCCCATTACTTTCCCCAGTGGGGGAACCATTCAGGGAGGGTTTGGGGTCTTGGGACACCTACTTTCATCAACTTTTAATTTTTTTTGGGCCCAGTATACCATGCTGTAGATTATTTTGTAGTGGTTCTACGTTTTTAAACGGTTGAGAGAACTGTACTTGGTTGGGTTTGTAACATGTACGAGGATGTACGGGTTTGGGGTTTGAAAAGTGACAAAGGGGAAATTGTGGGTTTGCGTTTTTAACAGTGTACAAGAGGATGTACGGGGGTTTTTTTTTGTAAAAGTGTACAAGAGGGCTGTACTGGGTTTGGTGTTTTTAACAGTGTACAAGACAACTGTAGTGGGTTGCCGTTTGAAAAGTGGGCAAGAGAAATGTATGGGTTTGCCCCTTTTTAAAAGGGACAAAGGATGTACTGGGGTTTGGTGTTTTTAAAAGTGTACAAGACAACTGTGTGGGTTTCCCCGTTTGTAACAGTGGACAAGAGGACTGAGTGGGTTGCCTTTTTTTACAGTGGACAAAAGGGGCTGTGTGGGTTTTTCTGTTGTAAAATGGACAAAAGGGGGGGACGGGTTTGGTGTTTTTAACGGGGCAAGAGGACTGTGTTTGGGGGTTTTGGGGTTTGTAACAGTGTCAAGGGACTGTAGGGGTTTGGTGTTTGTAACGTGTACAAGAGGTGTAGTGGGTTTTCTGTTTGAAAAGTGGACGAGGACTGTAGTGGGTTTTGGGGTTTAAAAAAAGGGACAAGGGGATGTAGTGGGTTTTTGGGGTTTTTACAGTGTACAAAGGACTGTGTGGGTTTGGTGTTTGTAACATGTACAAGAGGGGTATGTGGGTTTGCGTTTGTAAAAGTGGGTTTGGGGACTGTACTAGGTTTGCTTTGGACAGTTGAGCGCTTCGAACGTGACGTTGTACAAGCAGTACCAGGCTCTGAAGCAACAGTGGAAAGCAACATGCCCGAAGGCAAAACACTGGAGGGCCCCCAAATTTGGCATGGGACCAGGTCAGATGCCCTCGATGGAATCGTCGCTATGGGTTAAACAAAGCTTGGCAATGGGGAAAATGAGGGGGTTTTTTTTTTTTTCCCCTTTTTCAAAACATTTCTCAAAAGATGCATAAGGAAAGATAAGGGGGGAAGAGATGTTTGCATGAAAATAAACAAAGATCACTCATAAAACGATTTCCCGTTTTATTTCTCAAGACCAAGCAAGGGGAAGGAAAAGCATGTTATTCAAAATTGTTTTCAAATAAGTGATAAATTTTCTTTTTTAAAAACTCAGTACCTGGAGATGCATAATGTATATTTATTAGATAGTAGATAGATAGATATATGATAGATAGATTGATAAATAGATGGATGGAGGGGGATGACAAATGATATTGTTCTTCTGAAAAAAAGATAGAAATGGCAACAAAAATTGTTTTGCTGTGGACAGGGTCTGCCCATGGGCAGGGGGGCGTACTTCGCCCCAAAGGCGAGTATGTGCCCCCAACGATACGCCAACTGAACGGTCGGGCCCGCGGAAATCTTCCTGTGCCGCGTGCTGGTTGGCTGTACCGAAAGGGGGGAAGGGCATCGATGCCCCGGGAAACCCCGGCCGGAGGGCCCCGATTCCACAGCAGGTGAATGACGTGGAGGCAACGATCTTCGTCCCTACAATGAGTCCAGGCTACCCCCACTACAGTCCTCTTTAAAGACGTTGAAAAAGGACAGAAGTGTCGGCAAGGGCGCCTGGAGGAAAGATGAAAGGAGCTGGAGAGAGGGAGAGAGAGGAGAGGCGCAAGGCTGTTCTGAGGACGCGAACCAAGTAGGGCCCGCTGCAACACACACACCACCACACACACACGCACAAAAACCACCACCACACTCGGGCCGTATAATCACAAAACACACACACAATGTGAACTCCAAATGATAGGGGTTGCCCCAAAGGGTCTTTGAATTTTTCAAGGGGTACTAGTAGTGTTACCAAAAAATTTCCTGAAAATTGTTTTTTTCAGAATGCTTTATTTGTGAAACCACAACCCCCCCCAGCCTTCTAACTGACATTTGAGCAAAAATGTCATGCTAGAGTAAACGAAAATACAGGGATTTTAATTTCTCACTCAAAAGGGGAAAAATAAAACTGATTCTCTTTTTTTTGTTTAAGTTTTCACAGGTTTTTTTATTGTTATGGAAGCTTCCCAAAAATTTTTTTATACATTTACAAATGCACTATCTTTACGTAACCCTAAAAGTTTTTAAATGTGCTGTTTTTGAATGAATCCAATTTTTTTGAAATACATTTTACCCTTTTTTGTAATATTCTCCCAGGGAAACATTTTTTTTTGTAACTTTTATTCATTGTAAGTGAAAAACCAACTTAACGGTGATGGGATATACGTTTTGAACCCCTTTTCATAACCTTTGTTGCAAATTTTCATCCTCATAAAATTGTCTTAATTAGAATTTTTTTGAAAAGCAACAGTTTTATAAAGGCATGTCGATTTTTTTAACATTCTTTGAATAATCATAAAGTCCTTTTAGTAATGCCCTGTCGCAACGTCGAAATTTTCACCCTCTTAAGCTTTTCTCTGTGGGGCACATTTAATGACGAAAGAATGAGCAAATATTTAAGATGCAATTTATTTCTATCCACTTGGGGGCATGTTGTTGCAGCAAAGTTGTTCGCCCCAGAAATGTAGCAGAATTGTTTTCGTATAATTTTTTTAACCCAAAGGGTAATTTCTCAAGGCGTCTGCCCCAAAAAAGAGGTCCAGTATTGTAGTTAAAAAAAAAAAAAAAGTCTTGACCGTTTTTCATTAAAAATGGACTGTTTATAAAAGTGAGGTAGAAAATCTAATTCCATGCACATCTGGCTTTTTATCCTTGTACCCCATGACTTTTCAGAACCAGGCCCCCCTTTGGGGGGCAGGGGGCCAAAACCACCCTGTTGTTTACCCTTTTGTGCTGTTTTATTATTCCCTTTTTTTTTCGTTTGCCTTTCCCCTCCGCAGGTTTTCACAGCCAAAACAATGATTCCTAATCTGCTCGATGACGTGTATTGTCAAGAATTCTTTTGGCCGATGCCCTGCTCGGTCGAAAAATCCGTTCATGTCCGATAAAAAGAGATGGCCCTTTGGGCCCGCAATTTACACCCCGGGGCTCGCCCTTTCCCTCAGAAAGCTTAAAAAATTGCAGGAAAAATTTGTCACATCGTTGACATGATTAGTTTTTGTATCGAAAGGATTGAGAGCCAGTGTTACTTAAGGTCACGGGGCATTGTGCAGCCTTTGAAGCTGCAAATTATCTCTGTATGTGATTGACTTCAGTGGCGTTCATATGTGGATTATTTCATTTTCCCCGATAGGTGTGCAGTGTGATTTCTTATTCATTTGTGCTACGCCACGTGTTTTTGTCCCTTTAGTGTTGGTGGTTTTTTTATTCAGAAGGTTGTTGTCGCTGTCACCCTGCTTTTAAATCGCGCTCACTTGTCCCCTGGTGGTTGCCCCAGGTCCCTGCACTGGGACCTTCTTATTCACATTGATTCATGCCCCCGTCTGAATTTTCTTCAGTGCACCGTTTTTTAATTTTAAAAAATGCAGATGAAGTGGAGTTCACAAAACTTCACTCCCCATGGATTTTGTGGGGGCTGTTCCGTAATCGCTACGCTTTGATGACACTCTTTTGAGACCACAACAGTTTCATGCCCCACCGAGTCCTGACGATCAGATTGATGCTTGCTGGCCTTTCCTGATATCAAAAAAAGAATCAGTCAGTAACAAAAACCCCGTGGCTTTGAATTGGTTTGAAAGAAACTCTTAGATGAGGCAAGGAACAGTAACAGTAAGCAACAAACAAGAAGGGTGCTCCTGTCACGTGAGCAACACTTCAAACCCTACGTGAGCAACACTTCTACCCTACGTGAGCAACACTTCTACCCTACGTGAGCAACACTTCTACCCTACGTGAGAAAACACTTCTACCCTACGTGTTTGTCATTCATGAGACTAGTTGTAAACTGTCTGCCAGCTACTTAAGGGTTCAACTGGATCAGCCACTACCTTTAAATGATCCAGAACAAAAACGTGTTGGTCATTATTGGAACTTTAACGTTTTGCATCAGTTCAATAGCTTTTGGCTGATGCAATAGCATAACTTGTTCATTTTGCAAATATTCTTAGTTTAATAATAGTATTCAAGACAAAGGATTTTTGCGGCTCCAGTAAATTCAAAACAGGGCATGCGGGCAGGGGCAGCCTACATAGAAAAAAGGGAAGAGTACATTGAATCACTGCTGATGGAACTTCATGGGCAGCCTGTGAAAATCCAAGGAATACAGACGGCTGCTTCTGTTCATTTACTTTTTTTTTTTAATTTTTTCTATCTATCCGTTTATTTTGTGCAAACCAGTGATCATATCTCTCCAGCTCCCCAGTCAATGTCTTCTTAACATTAGGGAAGTTAAAACGCCCCAGTCGTGAAGCTGGTGTTCACCCTCAGCATTGCTGCCCCTGCTGTATAAAACCCACAGCTAGCTTCCGCCGTGCGAATCAGCCCGCACACCATGTTTTTAAAACAACATGCCGGGTACCTGAATTTTGGTAGTTGATGAGTCAGTAATTACGTGGGAATGAAAAGGAGAAAGGTTGATGAAAGAGCAATGAGGAACACTTGAATTGAGCTGAAACGTCAACAACAACAACAACAACTACAACACAAACAACAACAGTTACTACTGCTACTGCTACTTCACTATACTACTACTACTACTACTGCCTCCGCCACCGCCACCACCACCACCACCACTACGACCACTACCCCCCCCCCCCCACCACCACCAACTACCCCACCACTACCACCCTCTGCCACACCACCACCATTTCTACTACTACCACCACTTCTACAACAGCTAAGACTACTATACCACAGCTGCAAACTACGCTGCTTCTGATACCACTACTGGGCCCCAAATACTGCTACAAATATTACCGCACTACTACTGCTACAACAACTACTGCTACTCATCATTATATCATCATCATCACCATCACCACCACCATCATCATTATCATTATTCTTATTTTTTTTGTTTTTCATTGTTATTATTGTTGTTGTTGTTGTATGTGTTGTTGTTATTATTGCTGCTGCTGCTGTTTTGTTGTCATCGTCATAGTCATCAGCAGCAGCACCGGTTTTATCATTAGCACCAGTGTAGTAGTGTAACATCATCATCATCATCATCATCATTAATGATTGTTGTTACTGTCTGCTCGTACTTTCCGACAATTCAGTAAGCACTCTGCAAACATTTATCCTTTTCATACAGTTTTGCTTTTTATATCATGGTGTACATGATTCATTCTTCTGTTCATAAAAATTTCCTTTTAGATAGTGCACACTTTTCTTTTGGTTACCTTCTTTAGTCTGTGTAGTTTATACATTGTTCGCAGTGTGTATAATGGTGTTAATGTACTTTAGGTTATTGGTATCGGTGGGTAATAAATGTTTTCATTGCCTGTCCCTGCAAAAGGACCCCTTGGTAGAACTGCATCATCTCCTTTTGTACATTCTGTGCCAGTAACTTTTTTTCTGTTTCTCTCTTTCACTTTCCTATACGTGTTTAATTTTTTTTCGCTGTCGTCCTTTGGGTTTTTTTTTTCCTTTATACCCTGTCTTTGTTATTAAAAAAAAACGTTTAATTTTTCGTGCTACAGTTTGCAACATGCCTGTTTGTTTCTACCTCTTTTTTATGCCGCAGTATACGTGTGAGTGCTTGTTGACTTTCTTCTTGTTACCATTAGAATGCCTGCTTTGAGCTGAAATCTGGGAACGAGGTAACGAGACTGTACCCGCCGTTGGAAGAGTGTTGACTTACTGTTCCCCCAGTTCATCATTGGAAATGCATATTTTGTGAATGAGATTTTATTTCTGTTAAAATGTACATAATGTCATGAGTGGATACCAACTGTTCTGCAGTGTCGTGGGTGCAGAAAAGCTGGTAGCGGGGAGTGTAAACAAAATGTTGACATATAGGAAGAGAGCATTGTTGAACGTAGATGCAGAAAAGCTGTGATCACTGGCGGACAGAGGATCTTATCAACTGACTGAAAGAGAAACTTTATAGAAAAAAAGACCAAGTACAGGACAAAACGCAATGCGTTTCGACCTCTTGGGTCTTCTTCAGGCAAAACCAAATAACCATTTAGGACAGTGAAAACGAAGAATGAGAAACCACTTATCTTCTCATATTCGGACGCAAGATCAAAAAATTTTTGTACATTTTTTTTTTATCTTGCACCGAGAAGATAAGTGTTTTCTCATTCTTCGTTTTCACTGTCCTAAATGTTATTTATTTTTGCCTGAAGAGCACCCAAGAGGTCGAAACGCATTGGCGTTTTGTCCTGTACTTTGTCCTTGGCAGTAAGAAACCACCTCTCTTTTTTAAATGTTGCTTCATTTCCACCCTCAGTCACTTTGTTTTGAAACTGACTGGGAAAAAATTATTAGCAATGCGTGGGGCAAACTGTTAGCAGAGGGGTGAAGGGAAGCTGATTAACAGTGAGTAGGGAAAATTTTTGGGTGGGGGT
>JAFLJL010001849.1:67500-69869 GCA_018398815.1 Conus ventricosus | reverse complement strand
TAAGACCTGCATAGCAATCAGAAAAGGGGAGGAAAAAATAAGAAAAATCCAAGAAAAGAAAACTAGTTCCATGGTTAACACAAAACCATCAGAGCGCTTTATACAAAAATACTCTCGTCTTTTCTTTCCAAACTAATTCTGAAGTTCTGGTGTGCGTAAAGTTTAGAAGTCATTTGTTACACATCTGAGAACAGAAACGAGATTTCATTCGGATTTGATAGAAGAGAGCCAATGGCCCACACATAACCCCGGAGAGCTTGTCCTGGTGGATGCGTGCGTACCTAAAAAAAGATTCTGTTGTTTTTTTCTGCTGTGAGCAAGAGAGAGAGAGATAGAGAAGAGAGAAGAGAGAGAGAGAGAGAGGGGAGAGAGAGAGAGAGAGAGAGAGACAGAGAGACAGAGAGAGGGAGAGAGAGAGAGACAGACAGACAGACAGACAGACAGACAGAGACAGACAGATAGAGACAGCGACAGACTGAGAGACAGAGACAGAGAGATAGAGACAGAGAGACAAAGAGACAGGGAGAGACAGAGAGAACAAGAGACAAAGACACATGCGTATGAGCATGAACGCGAACGTGTACGTGTACCTCTCTCTCTCTCTCTCTCTCTCTTTCTCTCTCTCTCTCTCTCTCTCTCTCTCTCTCTCATGCTATCGTTTATGCCGCGGGGAAAACCAGTTATGTTTGACAAGCTTATAAACTACATGCTGAAACCCTCTAGGGGTCGGTCGCCCTGCTTCGGTAACGATTGCCTATTCCTCAGATCCCTTCATTGTCCCTAGACGTTACAGCCTACGGTATTGAAATTTCCAGTAAGCGCTAAAATGGGAGAAAGGCCAGCTAATGCATAAAACTCAATTATGCGGCTTTGCCCTGCCGTTGTAACTCATTTCCATGCACCAACCTCTGTTCAGCGACAACAAAGATTAGAAGTCCAGGCTTTGTTCACGATTGTTGAAACTGCAATGTGATTCTCCCTGATCTTATTCTGCGTTTTTCGTTGGCATTGTCTGCTATAATTATCTGTCGACCTTTAGCAGAAAATATCGAGGTGTTGTGTGGGGGTTCGATTTAATATGCGTGTAAATGTTACAACCTCTTTGCACATCCTTTGTGTGACCATCTTCAAAGTATATCAATTGAACTTGAGAGAGAGAGAGAGAGAGAGAGAGAGAGAGCATTATTCCCCGAACCCTCAAGCCTCTTAGAAAAACGTCTGTCATTTGAACCATAAAGATTGGTTTTCAAAAGCAAATGAAAGAATCTCATCATGAAAATACACAGTTTCAAAAAAGAAGATATTCAGTTTAAACATAATCAAATGAAATAAGATAGAAAAAAAATACAAAAGGAAAAAAATACCTCCACACCCCCCACCTCCCACCCACCCACCCACCCCCTCAAAAAAAAAAAAGAAAGAAAAAAAAAGACAAAAACTTCGCTTTCAGAGAGCATTCAGTTTGTTTTCGAACATTCGCTATCTGAAAACACGCCGCCTATTTCTCTGTCTATTATTCCGTCATTCTGTGTGTCGAAGATCTGTCATTACCATTTTTGTTCTGGCAGTCTCAGTTTCCCAGGTAACACTCACACTTCTTACGTTATAGTTAAACTTTTGACTTCTATCTTTGTCCTCCAAACGTGTGTGTGTGTGTGTGTGTGTGTGTGTGTGTGTGTGTGTTGTGTGTGTGTGTGTGTCGTGTGTGTGTGTGTGTGTGTGTGTGTGTTGTGTGTGTGTGTGTGTGTGTGTGTGTGCGCGCGCACGAGAGCGTGCGTGCGTGCGTGCTTGCGTGCGTGCGCACTTGCGTGTGTGTGTGTGTGTGTGTGTGTGTGTGTGTGTGTGTGTGTGTGTGTGTGTGTGTGTGTGTGTGTGTGTGTTGTGCGTGCGTGCGTGTATGTGTGTGTGTGCGTGTGTATGTGTGTGTGCGTTAGTTTGTGTGTGTGTCTGTACGTGCGTACGTGCGTGTGTGTATGGTGTGTGTGTTTGTGTCCGCGCTTGTGCGCTTGTGCGTGCGTGCGGTGTGTGTGTGTGTGTGTGTGTGTGTGTGTGTGTGTGTGTGTGTGTGTGTGTGTGTGTGTGTGTGTGTGTGTGTGTTTGCCTTCGATTTGTTTTTTTTGATTTTTTTTTAATAGTTCTCTACCTCTGATCTCTGACCTAACTTACACCTTTCAAATATTTCGAAGTTACTGCTGACATCATTATTTCTTTCTTACATCTCATGCCCCCTACCTTCTTCTCCAGAAGTATTTCAATATTACCGCTCCTTGCTTTTCTGACTTCTGTCCTAAGGCCCGTGACTCCACGTTTGCCTTTCTCTTTGTCCCGATGACTTCTTCCTCTGTATTCATGACATACTCTCCTTGCAA
>JAFLJL010001849.1:60000-62500 GCA_018398815.1 Conus ventricosus | reverse complement strand
AAAAGTACTTTCTCGACGCTCATGGCAACTTAGCTGAACCTAGATAGGGAGTCGGCCGGCCACATGTAAAAAAATGCCCTGTAACCAGCACAGATAAAGGGAAGGCCAGTCCCACAACACCGGTAGACTTCTCGGTCGCCGGTGACATTGACACACATGAACACTTTTCGTTGTGTCAGGCCTGTTCGGCAGAGCTGCCGACTGGTTGCACGTGTAAATTCACGAAGTACACGATGTCTTCTGCTGTTCATAAACCTTTTGCTTTCTTGACGTGGAATGTCAATGGTTTAATGTCAAAGTTTGTTGATTCTGATTTTGCCTCATTTCTTAGTCAGTTCGACTTTGTCTGCTTAACGGAAACATTTATTGATGAATGTAGTGATGATTTGTTTGTTGGTTATAAAACATTTTGCAAGCCTGCGGTTAAGTTCACAAATCATGGAGACGATCTGGAGGTGTCGTATGTTTAATAAGAAATGAATTCATCCCCTTTGTTAGATCGATTGACGTAAATTATCCAAATCTAAGTATTTTTCTGATTGACAAATTCTTGTTTGGAACAGACAGAGTCATTTTGTATGTCTGTTCGTACATTCCCCCCGAAGGATCTCCTTTTTATGTCTATTTTGATCTAGATAATGGTATTGCTACACTGGAAGAATGTCTGACTGACCTGCTGATAATGAATGATGTTTATGTCATTTTGAACGGTGATTTGAATGGTAGAACTGCTGATATCTCTCAAGATTTCTTTGGGTTCCATGCTTTTGATACACAACATGATAGTCAATCTTTCAGTCTTAATCGATGCTCCCAAGATAAAAACCTAAATAATTATGGGAAATTGTTATTAAACATGTGCACTGCTTTGAACTTGTGCATCCTAAATGGTGTATGTGAAGGCGACCTAAAAGGTTGCTATACATATGTTTCTGACTCTGGAAGTAGTGTGAATGATTACTTCATATTGTCAAATGAACTTTTTGTTCTTCTGTGTGATGCTTGTGAGTTACAGGTTGTCGAACGAATAGACTCTGATCATTTCCCTGTGTCACTTCATGTTCGTTTCCCTTGTGGAAACCTAGCAGACGCTAACAAAAGAGGACACGACGATGTTATGGAAAAAATTGTCTGGAGTGATGAATGTGCTTCTTCGTTTTGTGATTCCCTATGTGCTGAAAAAACGTGTGAAAAATTTGATATTGCCACAAGTTTAATAGACACTGATGTAAATCTAGCTCTTAATATGTTTAACGAATGTATATTGGGATGTGCTGAATGTATGAAAAAATGTATACATGGTCATGATAGAATTTCAAAGAACTGGTTTGACCATGAATGTTCTTTTAATAAAAGAAAGACTAGGAGATTATTGCGAATAAGTCGCCGCTCGTTGAAGGACGCTGACAGAACTGCATACGTTATAGCCAGACGTGAATATAAACATTTACTAAAGAGAAAAGAGAAAGAATATAAGAAGTTATTAATAGATGAATTAGTAACATCAATAAAGTCTCAGAAGAATTTCTGGACTGTAATTCGCAAAATATCGCCGAAAAGAACTCAGCCTAGAAACAACATTTCAGCTGAGATGTGGTTTCAACATTTTCAAGCCTTGTTAGAGTTAAATACTGAGAATGAGCCAAACCAAGAGGGGTTGGAGGGGTTTGAAGATGAGTCTGATAGCTATATGAACCGTCCCATTAGTGAAGAAGAAGTATTATTAGCTATTAAAAAACTGAAAAAACCGTAAAGCAGCAGGCCCCGATGGCATTATTGGTGAACTGTTCAAATACTCTTCTGCCCAAGTTGTGCAATTTTCTGTGAAATTGTTTAACAAATTGTTTGATACTGGTACGTTTCCAAACAACTGGACAGAATCAATAATTTTGCCTATATTTAAAAAGGGTGATGCTAATAATCCAAACAATTATAGGGGCATCTCCCTAAGCAATATAAGTAGTAAACTGTACGGAATGATAGTAAATAATAGGCTGCAAGAATGGATAGAGGAAAAAAACATCACTGGTGATCACCAAGCTGGTTTCAAAAAAGGTTATTCGACTGTTGATCACATGTTTACTTTAATGGCTATCGTTCAGAAACAGTTTTCCTATAATCGAAAATTGTACGTTGCTTTTATAGACTTTGAAAAAGCGTTTGATTCCATAAATAGAAATCTTCTTTGGCCAGTCATGATTAAAAACGGTATTAGGGGTAAACTCTATAGATGTATCAGGAGCATGTATGATGTAGTTAGAGCTAGAGTTCGTTGTGGCGCTAAACTGACAGATTTTATTAACTGTACAGCTGGGGTTAGGCAGGTGATGCTTGCAGTCCTGTTCTATTTTCGCTCTTTATCAATGAATTAGCCATTGAAGTGATCAACATTGGAAGACATGGGGCTTTGCTGACACTGGATGCTTTTGAATTGTTTATACTTTTATTAGCAGATGATGTGGTTTTGATATCGGAGACTGTTATTGGTTTACAGACTCAA
>JAFLJL010001849.1:12500-55000 GCA_018398815.1 Conus ventricosus | reverse complement strand
GAATTGTGGAGATTCCATCTTACCCATACGTTCGACACGGAGATTTCCGATCCTTTCGTGGTGGTCATGGGACATGATTGCAACATGTTACCGTTCTGATCTCTGCTCCCCTTGCAGAAAACATTCATCCTTCTCAGATGGAAGATCACGAAAAGTTTCCATAGAAAGTAGCTAAATCAGAGAATATGTCGTACAAACTGAAGTCTTAGTCACTTCTCTCTCTCTCTCTCTCTTCTCTCCTCTCTCTCTCTCTCTCTCTCTCTCTCTCTCTCTCTCTCTCTCTCCTCTCTCTCTCTCTCTCTCTCTCTCTCTAAATGCTCGGTAAGAACTTCTGATGTCTCTCTCTCTCTCCTCTCTCTCTCTCTCTCTCTCTCTCTCTCTCTCTCTCTCTCTCTCTCTCTCTCTCTCTCTCTCTCTCTCCTCTCTCTCTCTCTCTCTCTAAATGCTCGGTAAGAACTTCTGATGTTTCTCTCTCTCTCTCTCTCTCTCTCTCTCTCTCTCTCTCTCTCTCTCTCCTCTCCCCCCCTCTCTCCTCTCTCTCTCCTCTCTCTCTCTCTCTCCCTCCCCCCCTCTCTCTCTCTCTCTCTCTCTAAATGCTCGGTAAGAACTTCTGATGTTTTAGTTGTTTGTTTTTATGCATTCCGCAAGCTTGATAACCTTGTCAAGAAAATGTTTTCTTTTCTGCACTAGTATAGCTAATGATGAAGCGGACGGTGATGATAGATGTGACAGTGCAGGAAAGATTTGTAACAGTGAATACATGTGCCTGTTTGAGGGATTTGTGTTTATGATCATGTTGTGACTTTAAATAAAAGGTTACATATTCATTTTGAGTGACGAAAAAGCACGACATTATTTTCTATTTATTCTACATGAGAGAACTAATAAATGCCGATTCTAGCTTCCCCCCCACCCTCAACAAGTTTCGGTGAGGGGAAGCTAGAATCGGCATTTATTAGTTCTCTGACAAGTAAGACTTCAATAACCAAAAAATAACGATTTTTTACAAACAAACATACTGTGTAGGGTTATCCGTTTTCAATACTAATTTACTAAACTTTTCAGATTTTAGTTTTTGCTTAATCCTGTGTTTTTCCTGATCATTTCAATAACATCATTTTCGCGCATACATGCATCAAATGCGTCTGTCTCTTTCATGTGAAATAAAACTACAGTCTTTAACTGTTCTCTAAAGTCTTTTAAAACTGAGTTATATTTTTTGACATAAAATCCACACACTTATCCCAGCATGTCTTCCACTGAAGGCTAGTTTTGACAAAGTGTTTCTCTTTTTAACTATGTCTCTTTCTGCCGAACAGTCATCTATAATAAATAGTGTCTGCGTTCCTTTAAACGCTCTATAAAAGTATTCTAAACACTCACTCAGTTTATTGCTAGGATCAACTAAATATATGTCATCATCTGTCCACATAAACCTTCTATCATGATATGCTTTGTTAAATTCAAGTGTTGTACAGAAAATCACAGCATAATCAAAATTATAGCGATAAACTGTTTGTAATAGGTCAAGGACAAATATTGTTTTTTCCACAACCAGTCTGTCCACAAATTAGTGAACAATGAGGCTCTTTTATCATAAAGTTTAACTGCTCCATAGTTTTATAACAGAATTTAATTTAATCCAGTTATTATGTTTATCATACTCTCTGTCAAAACTTGTTCAGTATAATAAAATCATATAAGATCTAAATGTGTAAGATTAATCCAATTCAGTTCTGTAAGATTGTTTCTATTTAGACTAATATTGATTTGTCACTGGTTGTAATGACCTTAATCCCCCCACCGTCGTAAAGAACGACGACAGTAACTTTAAGTTTTCAACGCCTAAGTTTTGCCAGCTAATTAGAATTCCTTTTAAAAGGACGTCACTAACGCCCACAACCCCATCCCTTTCCTCATCGTTTAAGACAGAAATTTCAAATATCATTGTGAACGTGTCTCCTAATTTCATTTGCGGAATGAACTGTAATTTTGTAGAAGCATCTTTCAAAACTGATTCTCTTCTGTGGAGGATGTACTGTTTATTCTCATATGGCTTTATTTCAATCTCTTTCCGACTATTGTAAAGGGCCAGAGTTGAATGCTTTTCTGAAACTTTTTTGACGGCTAAAAAATGTAAATGGGCTTATGAATTCAAATTTTATGTCCCATTCTAAATATGGTTCTAAGTGCCATTTGCTGTCAGGTTTTCGAACTATTTTATATTCATACTGGCCAGCATTATTTGCTTCTACATTGCGCAGTTGCTCAAGTTTAGGAAACTTTTTGTTGTCGCCAACCTCTTTGCGTTTATAATCACCATCTTTAGTGTACTCAAACCCATACAAAGCGCCTATCTCACTATTCTGTTCAAAGTCCGCAACGTCTGCAAGGTCTTTTAATTCTAAAGTTATACACCTCACAGGCGCTAATGTAACTCCGGATTCTTCTGGCCCACGCGACATTTTTTAGTACAACTTATTATTTTATTTCCAAAACAATGTGCAGGTTATCACATTTCACGACTTTCCCTGTTTGTCTGCAATTTTTATATTAAATGATCTGACCCTCCCACAAACTAATCTTTTAAACTGTAAATTAGGGAATTGTATAATTTCATAATCGCAATATGCTGCTTTCCCTGATGGAAGAGCTCTTAAAACAGTTGGGGCCTTCCATCATATAAGTTTTCATCAGTGCTCAGCTCGTCCAAATGAACATAGAGTAATGAATGTAATGCAAGATCGAGCGGATTTTCCCCCTCATAAGTAGTTTTGTTTGGTGTAACTCTAAATCTATGATTGTCAGCTGCAAAGCCTAACATTTTAGCTAGCTCTTTATCAAAATAGTAACCTGCTTCTTCTTCAGACTTGAATGTTAACATTGTTTTTAGATTTGCATTGTTAAGTTTGAGGGTAATGTCGAAGTTACTCATTGCTTCCTTTAGTGAGCAAAACCCGTAATAACCATCAGGTATTGTTAACTGGCTAACTTTGGCCGCTGTTTTGTCAACTTTTAGAATCTTATTATTATTCTTGGATTCACTTATATTAAACCATACAACTTTGTAAAATATTTCATGAAGTGCAACCATTCTGGTTCTGCAATCGTTATCAATAGCATGTTCTAAAAACGAAGGACGGTCTTGAGTTGTTATTGTTACAAACATTTTTTAAACGAAAATAAAAATGAGCGCATTCAAATATACTAATGCAAAATATTCTGTTGGGCCGCACTACAATCTTAAAAATATAACAACTGATACTCTTGACATTTCTGTGACCCAGACTGACACCTTTCAAGTAAAGGTTAGTACTCCATTAAACAGATATCTTAACCCTCCTATTAAAAAAGACTACATTGCGAAAGTGTGGTTTAGTCATCCGATGCAGTTTTACCAGAACCAGTTAAACTTTGCTGTGTTTTGTGCATCAACAGGGTGTGGAGTGTCGTATGCCGATCATTTAAATCATCCTGATCCTTTGGTAGGTCAGTGTACAGATTTCATTTCTATTACGCCTTCAGACGTATTTTGACTGAACTGCAAGCTCCATTACCAAATGACAAAACGTTTAATCCATTCAGCAACAGAATAGACATGAAGGCTTTTGAAAGGATCTGTAACGAATTCAATATTAAGGCCAAGACAGACTTTAGACAAAAGTCGGATCTTAATCATGGTCTAGGCACCCCTTATTTTTGGGGCGTGCACAGAAAGTATAAATATGACTGGAATCCTCCTTATACATCTTTCTCTTCAGGCACAGCTGTTCACCTCGGGTCCATAGAGCAAGAGCATAAAACAGCATGGACAACATTTATCTTAGACACTTCTAAGGGCCTAACTAAAGCAGGAATAGAACGAATAATCGACTCTGTTCGTACTTATGTTTGGTGTTTGCTAGGTTCGCAAGCACAAACGAGATCGAGCATAACTGATCCTTCCACTGGCTTTGACGCACAAAAACAATACTTAGCAAATTTAGAGGACGCCATTAATTCTACAGTTGATTTACCTTCAAGTATTAAAAGGTACCAGAATGTTTTACAATACGCAAGATCGAAAGTAGACTTTGCTGTTGGCACTGGTTTATACATGCTGCCTTCTGACCTCAGGCTTCAGATAGGAACAATAATAAACTATAATAATGAAATCCTTGTGGGAGGCAATGAACAGAAAGTCGGGAAAAACGAAATAAATTCTGAGCCAGTAATATTGCAAGCAGTAAACAAACAAGATGACCCCCTAAGAATAAGTCATCCAATCCCCGTGAGCCCAAAGCCCCGAGGCCGTTGAAGAAGTCAAAAAAAATAATGACCATGAAGATAAAAAGACAGGCGCTTGTTTTTGGATTAACTGGCCTAGGATTACTTGGTCTTTATTTTACTAAAAATTAACCGACTATTAAGAGAACTAATGCCCACAAGTGCTCGGCCATAAAGCCAACTACTTTGCTTGCAGTAGACAAAAGCCAGCTAACGACACCCCCTAAATACCCGGTAAAGAGTCTATAGCTTTACTGGCTAATTTTTTTAATAAACCCACAAGATGATCAAGCGTTTTTTTACCCATGATTTATCAGCGGAGATGGAGGTGATGGCGGTGGAGGCACTGATCCGGAACCACCGCCACCTGTAATAGCCATCACCAGTGTACTTATTGCAAATCCTAAGGCTGTTATAACGCTTGCTATTGGACTCCTTGCTCTCTAAACAGGTTCTTATTCGTTCTGCTAGCGTCGTGTCTTCATATAAAATTCTTTGGATAGTTTCTCTTATTCTGCTCACTTGAGATCGTAATTGTTCTCGGTTAGTAGACAACACTTCTAGTCTTGCTGATATTTCTTGTTCAAGATCTTTTAGTCTTTGGGTTATTCTTTTTTAATATCATGCCCTAAGTTGGCGTCATCAGCCTCAACGAGTTTTTCTTTTTCTTTTTTATATGCTCATCTAGTTCACCCAGTTTTGCTAAATTGTTTGTTAATTCGCCACTAACGGTTCTTAAAGTACGATCAAGGGCCTCTAATTCTCTTATAGTAGCGGTGAGTCGTGTATAGTTTTTAATGCTGTTTCTTCTGAAAAACTGGTTTCTGCTGTTTGACTTAAATCTTGAAGTTTCATGTTTTGTATTTGGGTATCTGTTGGGAGTTCTTGTAGTGTGTTTTGAAGTTTAGTCAACCGCATCCCTATTTAATTTTGGTTTAGTAATGCCAAGGCGATTTCGATCACCCACCCTAAGTCTTTGTTTAATTGTATTCATGCCTACAAACTTTGATGGGTCTCGTTTATCTGTAAGCGGAACACGCTGTCCTTGATCGTTGTTCACATACAAATGGCCGCCTTTTACTTCAAAATCATCAGGGGCTATAAATTCGGGAGGTTCTAGCCTAAACTTCTGTAAAATGATATGACCTTAGGTTCTGTTAATTCATGCCACATTGAGGCCGTTGAGCGATGCTGTATCAAAGGAGCCGTTTCACTCATGTCGTCTCCAGGATCAGGAACATCATAATCTTCTTCGCCTTCAATTCCTGCCATGTTTCTTTAATAATTAACTTTTTATTTTGTTTTATAAAAATGTCACAGCATATGGTTCAATTCTTGACCCGCATAGAAGACTGAAAGAGCCCTTTGGCGTGAAGGGAAATAAACGGAATATTACTGTTCCAAATAATCCATCTACTATTGATGCAGATCAATTCTTACTGTCAAATTTCCAGACCTAGGAGCAGATGAAGTGATTGTGCCAGGCTCTGCGCAACTTACTTTCAAAATAGAACTCGAATCAGCAACAGACCCAAACAGAACAGTTGTCCAGAATCTGGACGGGCAATCATTAAGAAAATTTCTTATAAAACTTGAGGGGCAGGAAATATTTTCTTTGCACGATGCAGACATATTTTTAACCTATTCTGATCTATGGCATAACCGGGAATGAAAGGGCTGATCTTGCGTTTCAAGGAATAGAAAATGAAGAAGCACTAAAACATAGAATAGGCGCCGCAGATGTTAAAGACGGCGAAAAGTATGTAGCGGTAAATTTTGCGTATGGAAATCGCTTTTCTATTCCCTTAGATTTTGAGTTGTTAAAAGCGCACGCGCCATACTTTCAAGGAGCATTAAAAGACAGATTGTCATATGAACTAACTTTTAATGAATACAAACGGGTTATCAGATCATCAGACACCGAAGCAAAGTACAGCATTTCTGACATCTCGTTAGAGTTTGACGTTGTTAGCAACCCTAATTTAGCAAGGCTGATTGAGCAACAATATCAGTCAAAATTAGCAATATATTACGAAAGAGTGATTCATCATACAACATATCCCAGAAGCAAGAATGACGCTATATGGAATTTTAGTTTTAGTGCCGCAGCAAGATCGCTTAAAGGTATTTTATTGCTGTGTGAAGATGAAGAACCATTCAAAAGAGGAAGTGAAAAGTTTATTAATCCTAAAATAACGAAAGTACAATGTTCGATTGAGGGTAGTCCTAACCAAATCTACGCTAGCGGCTTAAACCTTATCAGCATTTTGACGAAATAAGAAAATTGTTTTGGGGTGGGAGGTGTAGAAGTCCAACAGTAGACCTTGTGTCTAAAGATCTACACCTTCACAATGTTAGGCTTGATGATTTTTAACAACAAAATACGGTTTATGGATTGACCTAAGGTCAACAGAGGATAATCAGTTGCATGGAAGTGGGAGAACTGTTAAAGACGGAATAAACATTCAACATTGATAAAGAAAAAGATGGCGATAAACCAGTTAATGTACATTTGTTTTTAATGTATGATGCCAGCTGAATATCAAGATAACAGATTAAAAGATATACAATACTAAATTATTTTTTTATTTTTTAAAAAAGCATGTCTGTTCAGGTTTATCCAAATGCCTACAGCCCAGAGTTGCCACAAGAAGGGATAGTAGAAACCCCTGGCATAAAAACCTTAGATTAACTAACATCACACAAATGCAACAAAAACTAGCAGACCTTTCAAAATACAGAAAAACCCAAACGAAGGAAATTCTGCTCCCTTTTTAATGCTTTTTAATATTTTTAATACGGGAAACCCAAACTAAAATGCCTCTCACGGGGGAACAGTGTAGGCCCTTAGAAACCCACCCCGGGGTCCCCCCACGGGCTTTTAAAACCTTTCTAGGGGGTTTTGGTCTTTTAACTCTGGGCCTGTGTTCATTACGAAGTGCGGCTAGAAAAAAATTAAAAACTAAATTTCCAAAAGCACACAGCTAGGGTTTTCAACTAAAAACCCAGCTAAACTTAGTTGTTAAAAGGGCCCAAATAAATAAAGCGTAGTTGACCAAAACATCACGGAGGGAAAAATTTTGGGGTTGGGTTTAAAAGGGGCCGGGGATTTTGATGACAAAAAAAAAATAAAAGCCCAAATTTTTAAAATCTTCAAAAAAAGGCAAAGGGCAAGTTTTCTCAACACCAGACCCCGAGCAGAAAAAAAAGGAATTTTTAAAAATTTTAAAAACGGGACTTTTAAACCTGTTCGTAAAACGTCACTCAAAACCTAAAACGGGGGGGGTTTTACTTTTATTTGAAAAGTAAGCAATTTTTACCAAAAAGCCATTGATATTGGTTTTATTTAATTTTTTTTTTTTTTAATTTAATTAAAAAAGAACACTTAAAAGGGCTTAAGAAAATATAAAGGTCCAGACGAATTGTTTAAAGGAATGCTTAAGGGAGAGGGGTTTGCCCAAAAGTTTTTAAATGATATTAATCTAAATTCTTTGGGATCCAAAAAAATTTCGGGCAAGTGTTGTTCATGCTATTTCTCAATTTTCCGGGTTTAAACTAACAATGCCCCAAACCAGTTAAAGAAAAGTTAGGGGTTTTAATCGACTATTTTAAAAATTAAATGAAAAAAACCCTAAAAGGGTCGGGGTTCTGGGACTCAAAAAACGGGTTATTCTTTCTCATAATGCCCTTTAACACCTTTTGGGAAAGGCCCAACTGCTTGCACATTTTTGATGGGGCCCGCGGGAAAAACCCCAAAAAAATGGAGGCTCTGGTTGGGCAGGGGGCAAAGCTTAGAAAATCAAAAAAACCCGGCAAAGAAAGCAACCGATCGTAGGAAACCCTTATTTTCCGCTACCTCCCAAATTAGTGCAAAAAGAGCAGTTCTAAACTTTAAAAAATTCCAGACCCCAAATGTTTTATGGGGGTTGGTTTTTGAAAGGCTTCATTCCCGTCCGAAAAAAACGCAGGGGAAAGGGTTTTCTAACATGGGCCCTTACATCAATGCTTAACTTTATTTGGAATATCCTTTCCGGGTTAGGGTGGAAAAAATTGATCATTTTGAAGCCCCCCCCAAACCAATACTGTTAATATTTAAAACATGGTTAAAAAAAAATTGGGGGGCCTTTTAGAGGGGGCCAAAAGACACCCCCAACAATAGGGGGTTTCGGGGACAAAAATCAGGGGACTTACTACTGATTTTTTCCCCCGAAAGGGCCCTCCCAAAACCTTTAAACACATTAAATACGAACAATGAGTTGACTAAGGGCACATACTTCAAGCAAAACATAAAAACAAGAATTCGGGTAGAAAATGTTTAACAAAATTCCACCCGTTCCAGCCGGGGCTTAAAAACATATAAAACATTTAAAAAATTTCTGTAGACTTTTAAGACAAAAAACTAATTACGCCCCCCCGGGATCAAAAAGTTAGTTTTAGAACGGGGGAAAGGGCCCTGAAAAACGAGTCCATACGTATTTACGCAACTTCAAAGTCGTTTATTTTTCCCCTATAAAGGGGCCAACCCCACAGAAATTTTCCAAAAAACCACCCCTTTAATAAGCAACCACCAGATCGTTAAATTTTGCCTTCATTGTTGCAGGTGGGGATGGTGCCCATTCAGAGCCAGAATTTTTAGAGGACCGATGCGCAAAATACTTTTTAAAAAACCGCATGCAGAAATTGCGTAACGCCTGTTCTAATAATCTAAATTTAAACTGAAATCATAAATGTCGCCGGGAAGGGACCGAGAACATAAAAATAAACCCCACACATTGTTGATTTGCGGTTTGGGCCCTTACAGACGCACAAATCCGGGACAGTAAGAGACCATGATCACTTTAAAGCGGAAAGTTCAGAGGAGCAGCGCACAGTAAATGCAATCTTCAAACTAAAAAAAATTTTATCCTAAGACCTGGAAAATTGGGCCCCTCTTTTTTTAAAAACTTGGGGAGGTTCGACTCCCCATCTTATAAGAAAGGGGTAGATGGGGCCTTCAGGGTGTCCCCTGTATTGCACAGTCCATCAGAAAAGTACATTTTTCACGTTTAAATAACAGTCTTTTTTTGGGCTCTAGGAACACCTGAAGGGGTTTTATTAGAGTTTACGGCTATGTCCTTTAAAATCCTGCCCCAAAAACAGAAGAAATTTTTGACCCAACTCTCCCTTTGAAAAGGGCTTTACCCTTTTGAGTACATAAAAAGTTTTTGGAAAAAGGTTTTACGAAGATACACCCTTTCCCCCTAAAGAACGTTTTTTTTTCTAGGTCTTAGAGGAAAAAGGGCCCTTAGTGATTCCCGATTACCAGCATGGGGGCCCAAAATTTCGTGGGAAAAAAGTTGATTCTAAAACGATGGGGGGCCCCATTTAAGATGCTTTTTTGGGTGGCTGGGTACATGTTTTTTGGCAGACATCTTTGAAAATTACAGGGAAAACCTGCATTAAAAAATTACAGCCTGGATTCCCCCCCATGACTTTCTTTCGCCTGGGATGGCGGGACCCTTTTTTAAGTTTACGGGGGTACAGGGTTGATTTTTTGTCGATTTTTCCAATGATTTAGATGTTTGAAAAAAAGGTTTTTCGTGGGGAATTATTGGGGGGTCGCATCTTATTGTAAAGAAAAAAACAAATACCTTTTTTTTTACGATTTTTGACCAAAGTAAAAAGGTTTAAAATATCTCATGTATTTAGATTTCAAACAATTGTAGGGTTGGGGGTATGGTGCAATCAATTCCCTTACGTAAAATTTAAAAGTAAACTGGGGGCCCCGGTGCGAATAATATTCAAAAGGCAATTTTAAATGGGTGAAAAAGTTTTTAAAGGGGCCCCCTCGCTTTGGGGGGTTTTTTCTAGAATTGACTTAGAATATCCCCAGGGAAATCCCTGACCTACATAATGGGTATCCCTTTTGCAGCAAAAAAGTCTAAAAAATGGCAAAAACAGAACCACCAAAACCCTTTTGCCTAACTTCAGGAAAAAAATTATGTCGTCATTACAGCCCCTTTTACCCAAATTTTTTTTAAGACATGGTTTTTTAAAATTTTACAGCAGTTCATCGGGAATTGCTTTTGGGCCAAGAAAAAGTTTCATGAAACCATACATAAAGAAAAAACACTGATCTCAGGGAAATAAATCCCCAGATTTCTTCAGATAAAGGGCTTTTTTAAGCTGATGCCCAAAAGCTGTTTCGGAAAGGGCTATGGAAAATTTCCCCACCCAAGCGTAAAGGGTGTTTAGATTGGGGCACCAAAAAGAACCCAAGGGAAATTTTGCTGACTTCAAAAACCTAATTTTCAGGATTTTTTGAAGATTTCATTTCAGCTTTTTTGGGATAATGAGGGAAAAAAAGAAAATCAAATTGGACCCAAAAAGGGATTTAAATTTGGGGTTTTTGGGTTTTTAAAATTTTCCCAAAACTTTTGATGTTAGAAATTTTTTTTATGACTACTTTAAACCCCCGTATCCCGAGTCCCCCGAGTACTTTACACAGATCAGATAGTTTTGTTTTTTAGTTTTCCCTACGAAGACATCTATTTAAAGACATGGAAATAGAAGTAGCTAAAGGGCATGCGGGATGGTACGACACATCTGATTATCCTAAAGATTCGCCTTTGCATTCAACCGTTAAAAAAAAAGGTTTTAGGAAAGATGAAGGATGAATTATCTGGAGGGGTGATCAAGGAGTTTGTTGGTTTTAAGGTCGAAAATGTACAGTCTTTCGAGCCAGGAAAAAACCCATTAAGAAAGCAAAGGGAATATCTCGCAGTGTTGTGCAGTCAAACATATCACATGGACAACTACAAAGAAGCATTTTTCAATAAACATACTTTTCATCATGACAACGTAAAAACTACGATCTATCTACATGAGATCAACACAACTGTTGTAACAAAGAAGTCATTAGATAGAACAAACACAAAACGAGTATTTGGTAATCCAGAGTTTCATATGAAATTTGGGGCACTGGAGAGCGGCATATTATATATCTTCCTCAATTTTTGTTATAAACCCATTTATGGAAATATTTTTCCTCAAATTTTGTTTAAAAGCTCATCATATCATTATCCAATTCACCAAATTATTTTTCATGTTGCTTGATGCGCTCGAATTTTTTTTATTATTTCAAGATATTTTTTTCCCCCATTTTTGATAATCAAAATCTGGGATTTTGGGCTGTAGGTGATCTGGATGTTTTAGCATGTGCCGATGAATCCACGTAAATGTTTCCTTAATAATAGAATCGTATCTTTATGATTCTGTACAATTCCAGGTCTCTTCCTTTATCATTCTTTTTTTCATTCTGAGCTTCCTTCTCCATAAATAGATTTATGAAATTAAAAATTAATTAAGCAACTGGAACTGTATCTGGTGGGATTATCTGCAGTTCTTCCTTCACAAAAGATCTTTGTGGAGCGGTTGTTTTGTTGTTTCAGTTTCTCGTAAATAATACATGGGCGGATTCATTTTTACAATTCTTTTTATTTCATATGGATCAACACTCCAAAGGGATCTGTTCCCCTGATGCGAGTGTCCCTTTGTTTTCTTCGAAAATAAAGGTACCTTACTTTTAAACCAAAACGGTTTAATGTTTGCGGGTTTGTACTGGAGTCTTCAGCAACAACATTTATTGTTTTTCTTTTTGATTGCTTGTACTGGTTTTAGCCCTTTAAATTTTCATTATTCATTGCGCGCAAAATGAGGGCAGTCTTTCAAACCCCTTTCTGTGTTGCGAGAATTGTCAATCAGCTCTCTGTGATACTGGGGGAAAAAATGTCTTTCAGATAATGTTTGTTAAAGTTTTCAACAAAACCCTGTGATCTGTGAACTCCTGGAATGCCTTTTTAATGGTAACTTTATGTTTTAACAATAATTGATTCACTTGGCCTTTAAATTCTTTTCCATCATCGACTTGAATCTGCGAGGATAAGTTAGCGGGCCTGTGGTATATCAGTTTTTATGGCAACAGCAACAGCAGAAGAAACTCTTTTGTGTTAATGGTTCCGCATCTTTGTATCTTAAACTATGTCAATGCTGTGAGTGCGTACTTAAATCTTTTTCGTCTAATCGTTTCATGGGGTAAATGTAAAAGATCCATTTGATGGGTGTCGTTTGGTATTGTATTCACAAAATGTGGTCTCTGTATTCGTCTAGGTGCAGGTAAATAAATTTGCCAAATCCCCTTGTTTAGAATAACCATTCCTTTGCTGTTTGTTCACTGACCCCCGGCTGCTTGGCTTAGCTTTTTTATTGCCGTTGTTTCCCCTTCCAATATCCTTTTGGCGAAAAATAGATTTTTTTCATTTTTTTTCAGACAATATTATGTGCAACAAATACCAACGGTCATGCCAAAGACGATAAACACGATTTCTTGCATCTTTTTTTTTTTCTGATGGTTGATAAAGTCGCTGGAATTTTGGTGGGGCAATGTCTCGATTGGTTTACCTGTTAAAAGATAATATTTTTTTATTCCCTGGTCAACATTTTTAAAATGTGTAAGCTGCATGTCCCTGTTTTTTCATTTTGTTATTAAAAAAATTTAACTGCTCAATTCTCTGCTTTTCATAGGAGTCTTGTGCTGCGGCTAGTTGCTCCATAGCTTTGTTATGTCTTTTTCTCTCGCCGTCACCCCGTAGTTTACTAAATGCGTAATTATTTTCCATGCTAGCGCATTAACCACAGCGCCGCCTATCATCATTACGAGTGAGCCATTTTTATAAATGTATTTTTTTTAAATTTTACATATTGATACTGTCAGGAATTATTCCTTGCTTAACTAAAAAATCTTTTGTAGCAAACGAAGCTGTAATAACAGCAATCAGCTTTGCTGAGTCTTCAAAGTCTAGTTGCCAAGATCTGTGGTTTAATTTTAAAAAAGCTTTTTTCCAAGCATTGTGTTTTCCTGCACTTAGACCCCATAACAGCAGAATGGTATACAAAGGGTTTGGGAACAGTTTTTTCGGTGCTCATTTTTAAAAAATAAAAATAATTATAATTAATAAAACATGAACGGCAATGATTACTACGGGCAGCCTAACCTTCCCGAACTTATTATTACAAATGATCAAGTGAATGACCAAGCTATTATGCCCAAAAAGGAAAGACTGTATTCTTTAGCAGCTTGTGGAAAAACAAAACAGTTCCTCGGAAATGAATTCAGCATAGAACAGATTCAACAGAGACGCCGCAAGACATTGTAAAGTATCACAACAGGTATGAAGCGCCCAAATAGGATCAAGAATGGTAAAAAGCGTCGGGCAAACGGTTCTTAGTTTGTACACTAAACTAGTAAGGAAATTTGCGCCCAATTTATTCTGAATAAGACTTTATGTATGATTTAACGCAGGATCCAGTTTTAACAAAGTCATTAGAGTCTCTAGGATGTGATCTGTATTACAGATTTGAACATTTTTTGTCGCGCTAATCATGGGATTAATTACTTTTTATCATATAGATTTTATTCCCTTAAAAAAGAACCAAGCCAGAAAATCAGCAGAATCAGAAAACATTGAATCCGGTGGAGAAAGTGATGAGTAAAAAGCCTCCTCATCCTGGGCGTGTGCAAACAGGAAAAAAGAGTAGCAGAGTGGAACAAACAAACAAAATTACAGGTACAAGAAAAGTTTTTAGTCCATAATGAAAAAAGTGCTAGAGCCGCAGCCAGGTTGTTTCAACGCCAACTATAAACACGCCAGAACAAGTTGAAATTTAAGGGCCCACGCCGCCCTAAGTCTTTGCGGAATATTGCATTAAAGCATTGTCATTTTTGGCGGCATTGCTGCTGGGGGGGGTTATTACGGTATAAAATATATAAACAAAGACAGCGAAAAACCCAAGCAGTCCAAACAATCTCTGCCACTAAATACAGAATCCGAAAAAAAAAGCATGCCAAAAACCGCCAACAACAAAAGTTCATTTTGATCCATTTCAGATGCAATAAAAACTTTAAGAACTTAAAAAATAATTATAAGTTGACTTGGGAAAAAGAACTTGGTAGAACTTTGAGAATAACTTAGTCATGAACTTGAGGTGACTTAAGTTAAGAACTTGAGGCGACTTGATCAAGAACTTATTAAGAAACTTGAGGCGACTTAAATTAAGAACTTTAAATTTAAAAACTTAATTAAGAACTTGAGGGCGACTTGAGTAAGAACTTAGAGGTGACTTGGGGTAATTGAGTTAAGAACTTAAAGTGACTTGATGATAACTTGAGTAAGAACTTAGAAGTGACTTGATATAAAAACTTAGAAGTGGCTTAAGTAAGAAGCTTTTGCTGATCTGTTTGCAAGAAACAGCAGCATAGACAACTTAACAACTAAAAACACCGTTGAAAATGAAGAAAAGAAAAATTTTATAATGGTCCACAGCCAGTGGAAGGTCATTGTTTGAATACCTCAATAACATTTCAGGAAGTCAAAGAATGTATTTGGAATTTGGAATAAAAATAAATCAGTGGGCCTAGACAGCATTTCTAATGAAATGTTAAGTCATCTTCCCCCAAAATATGATTATTTTTTGCATTCATTTTTTCAAAAATGTTGGGGCAGATGGTAACATGCCTCAAATTTGGAAGCATTCTATTATTGTTCCAATTCACAAGAAGGGAAACCACTCAGAGATATACATAGTTATCGACCTATTGCATTAACATCAAATACATGTAAATTGATGGAAAAGATTGCTTTAAAAAGACTTGCTCATCATTGTAATAAACATACAATCATACCAATCAACCAAGCTGCATTTCAGACAGGCAGATCTCAATGGAACATTTGGTCAGACTCACAACGCATGTAAAGCATCAGTTTGCACGTCGTAAAAACGTACTTGCAACGTTTTTTGATATACGAAAAGCCTATGAACAAGTATGGCACAAACGGCTTTTGTTTAAATTAAAGAATATTGGTATTAATGGAAACATGTACAAATATATTCATGTTTTCTTCATCGTAGGCATATTCAAACCAGAGTAGGAAATACCTATTCCAACCCAAGACCTTTACAAATTGGCTTACCCCAAGGATCGGTAATTTCTCCAATTTTGTTTAATATTTTGATTTCTGATCTAACCAAAGGTCTTTCTAAAGATACAGAGTTAGCTCAATTTGCTGACGTATTATGTATATGGAGTAAAGTAACGATGAAAAGAAATACTCCGTTAAGATCACTGAATTATATTAAAATTAAATACCAACACGAACTAAATAAAATCAGTACATTTTTACACGAAAACGGACTATCTCTTTCACCTGAAAAAACGAATTTGATGCTTTTTAATTCTGGAAATGATCCAGATAAGCTTCCAGTTTTCACCTTAGACGACACTATTTTAAACTATGTTAAAAGCGTTAAATTCTTAGGTGTAATCCTAAGTAGTAAACTAACATGGAATACTCACATTGACATATTTTAAATAAAGCAAGAAAAAGTCTGAATTTCCTTAAAATTGTCAGTAAACAATCTTGGGGGCAAGACACTAAAAGTTTAACTGTTTTAGCAACTGCCCTTGTACGCTCAAGACTTACATATGCTCAGGAAGTATTTTTAATGCACCTAAACATCTTTTAAATAAACTTCAGAGCACTGATTGCAAAGCCTTCAAAATTGCCTGAGGGGTTACCACACATACGTCAAACTTAGGGACATACATCGATGTGGGAGTTCTACCTCTATCTGAAATTAGAAAGGCTTCTACTTTAAATTCATCTTAAAAAGTTTGTCACGCACGGAACTGACAACAGGTCGCCTCAGTGACAATTGTGGAGTGTGGACCCGTCCAGTGCCAGGTGGCAGTGACGTGATGTGCGTGAATCCGGCCGGGAAATTTTGTTACCTGTTAACTCTTGGAGGGGGGGGGGGAGAGTGTCAAGCATCGTCGAATTGTGAGGTTTACGTGTGTAATAACTATCGCTCGTGAAACGAGTTCTTCGATGTGTATGGGGGGAATTCCGAGAATTGTGAGTGCTGTCTTGTGGTTTCGGGGGGTGAATAGGATTGGTCGTGGTGTGTCTGCACGTTAGTTCGAACTGAGGGCGTTTTCGAGCACGAAGGTTGGGTTGGCCTCAGTGCTCAGGTTGTTCCTGCGTTGGGTAGGGGTGGGGGTACGCCCTCGACCGACTTTGAAGGTTTGGCTACCAGGTTGATGACTGTCGATGTTTCGGGTGTTCAGCGACGGGGTTCTGCACATTACCTGGGCGTTGGCTGTCTGGCTGTGTCCGGCGACTGAGGGTGTCGTCACGTATTGACTGTCGGTGTTTGGTGTTCAGCGTCGGGGTCTGCACGTCCAGGGGCGTTGGCTGTTGGCAGTGTCCCGGCGACTGAGGGTGTCGTCCTTGTGGTGTCGTTACCTGTTGTTGTTTCCAGGTAGAGACGTGTTTAGTAATGGAAATTCTGGAGGGCTGTGTAGTTGGTTGTTTGTAGATATCATGGTTCATCAACTTTTGTGTTTCAGTTCCCGGAACGGAGGATTTCCTTTTTATTTGATTTTTATTGCAAAATGATTATTTTTATGTGAACTTGGCTAAGAGGAGGAGATTTAAATGGCGGAAGTTTGAAGAGAAGAGATATATAATTTGAACTTATAGGTCGAGGGGAAAAAACCGTACATATGGGAATGAAGTAATGTGCATTCGGTTCTTCATGATACAGATAGGTGGATGTGTTACAGCGGTATTGATGTGCTAAGGACAATATGTGTACGGGGCTAGTGGTCGCTGGTGTACAGAAAATTATGGTTTCGAGCTTGATAAGATTGGTTATTTTCGAGATAGTTCGTTGGTATCGGGGGACGGGAACTTTTAATATAAAAAGAGGAGACTGGTCACGCGGTGCGTGCCAGGTACGGAGCGCAGACTGCTGTGATGTGTTAGTGCGTGTGTCGAGGTTTTACGATAGGGGACGGTGGTGGTGACCTCGAATAGGACAGTCTTGTTGAGGTTTCACTTTGGTGTTCTCGCTTGGAACTTCAAACTGGGGTGGATGGAGCGGAAAGGAATAGTGGGATCATTATAGTAATAAGAGTTGTTTCTTTTGTTCAATTATTGTAAAGATTTGCGGGTGAAATTCATGATTGTGTACTTGGTATGAGGTTATTTCGATTGGAAATAAGAAAAAAAAAAATAGAATTGATAAGAATAAAAGGGTGTTTAGATATTTGGGGAATTGTGCCTCAGAAACTTCATTTGATGGTATATATGTATGTTTGTGGTTGTTTATGTCGGACGGGGTGCCGTCAGCTTTCCAAAGTTGTTGTCCGCAGCATTGTGGTGTCGGTAAACAATTATAGCAGCGCTCGGAAATCCTTGTCGAGTTTGTAATTTGGTGATGGTCATAGTGCTTGTTAAGTTTGATGAAATTGGTAGACTTTGTGATTGTGCCTGCTAGGAAATTAGGATTCCCGGGTTCAATTCTATTATTTGGTTTTGCTTGAAATGTGTTTAGTCTTATTAAGCATGTTACGAGTAATCGATCCTGAATTGTGACCGGTTACTGTGGGTCACTAACTGTCGGATTGTTTCGTTGAGTGAATATGAATTGATAATCTTATTGAATCATAGTCTTGGAGAACTCGATGGGAAATGAATTCGTGGGCATGTAATTCAGATAGTGTAATCACTTTTATGAAGGAATGGTTCATAATTATGTTGTGGCTGTTGATGGAAGTGGAAAGTCAATGAATTTGGTTTACATGTGTAATGGAACATTCTGGTGTGAGAGAATTTGATGTCAAGGTGGGCTGGCGTTGTATAAGTTCATGATTTAAAATTCAATTTGCTGTCGCACTTTGGGTTGTGGACATGTAAACATGAGATCATTTACTTTAGTGAAGCAAACAAATAAGTATAACTGTATTCTTCTGTGGTAGTAAGACATTTCCTTTGCACAGGGTTACGGCGAGTTTGGTATACCTCCCTACACGGCAAATTCCGTGAGGGTCGCCTCTCCAGGTGGTGGGAGTTGGCACCGCCATCCCACTGTCATCCCAGCCCATCTTCTCTGCCAGGAGTGGGACGTCCCGGAGCGGCAGGATGCGTTCCGTTCGGGAGTCATCCCTCTTCCACAGTACGAGGGTGTGGCAACAGTCTCTTCAAACTGTCTCGTCAGGGTGGCAAGCGTTTGAGGGCCCACCGCAGTATTACTTCGCGTGTGACTCGCGGGTGTGGTTGGTGCGGTTGGGAGGGAACCGCGTTCTTCGAGTGTCACATCGTTCTCTCCTATTTAACGTACAAGCGCTTTCAGTGAAGGTTTTGTGTTTTGGCGGTGCATTAGTGAGAGCGCCGTCAAGCAGACCGGGACGGTTTCATAACCATATCGGGAAAACGCTCTGTGTTTTCTCGTTTTCCGTTTGTGGTTGTTTTTTGTGTGTGGTTTTGTTTTGTTTTTTTTTTGAGTTTTGTTTTGCCTGTGTCAAGTACCGCCAGGGATTTCGGATGAGTATTGAAAGTACAACAGTGGGTGCGGTTACTTGAACAATTGGTGTTGAACATTTGGGGGTTAAGCTTTGATGTCGGTGGTTTGACACCGGCATATAAAAATTAGCAGAAGAATAACATTTTGGGAAAGAGACATCGCGTGGGCAGTCTCAGGTTTATGAGGTATCAACCTTGTTTGGTATTCAGCCTGGGGTTACCAGGGGATGTTGATGAGTCACCTTGTCCTTCGGGTTATTAGCTTTGGTGGCTGAGGTGTATTTGTGCCTCCTGAGGAAGGGTTGATTATATGTAAACGTGGCAGCACATGCGTGCTACGGGTATTGCATAAGGGGCCATGTGGTTGATGGTCGAGTATTGTTAGTATTGTTGGATTCTTTTGGGGTTGTTTGTATTTTTTGTGTTGTGTATGTGTGGGGCAAACTACCTGTGTCGGATATATAAGGTATTGCGTGTTTCATCTGCCATTCTGATGGGTGAGAGTGGTGTGTGGAAAGCAATAAAGCTTCTGTTTGTGCACTGCACTCCCCCCCTTCTTTTTTTTGTGTGTGTATGTTGTGTGGCGTTATACTTAGTAATAGGGGGAAGGGGTGGTTATAACGGGGGACTATATTAATTCATTTATTCCCTGTCTACTGTCTTATTCAGTGACATATGGTGGAATGCGGGGTAAGACATTAGGATTATGTAGGACATAAGGTTCTTGGGGGAGGAAACAAAAAAAAAATAAAAAAAAAAAAATAAAAATAGCCACCTGTTGTGTGTTTAGTTGTGGGATAGGAACTGATCTAGAATAGTACTTGTAGCGTGTGGGTTGGTTGGAGGGAGCGCGCCGTCTGTAGGGGAGGAAGCGCGGTTACTTGGCAATCCTAGTAAATAGTTGCCAGGTAGCGTTGTCTTGTGTTGTCTCGGTGTGGTGCATCCGTGGTCATTGAATGGTGTGTTTGTGTTGTGTTCTTCTTTCTTTTCCAATTACATGTGTTTTATGAGTATTGGAATGTATTGTGGACAGTATATTGTTGACGTGAAATGTTGAACTGATATGTTTCAAATGTAGGTCATCAATGGCTATGCAGTTATACGTGCCTGGGTGTAGGGAGACAGGTGTTTGGAAAAGACATACTGTGGTTGCCAATTAATAATTGTATTTTATTCAGCTGTGGACGATCAAGATATCGCTTTTCGGTTGGGAGAGTGAATGTTCTCTTGGAAGGTTGTAGGTCAAGAAAATAAATTCTTTTTGGTTTCCTTGGGTAAGAGGACATTGAATTGTCTGTGGTAATGGCGTCTGGAACCCGATCGCATGTTGAGTCTCACGGTACCGTAAGTCAGTTGAGTATGTCAAAGGAGAAAGGGGATGATGTCAACTCACTGTTAAGAAGCGGGGGGTTACTCCCATGTCCCGTACCTTATTGCGGCTGGTAAGCCTGGGTTTGGAGAGTCTCCGGGGGTGCTGCTAAGTTTGTGCGCGCTTAGCAGTCCTGCTGTTCAGTACTACTCTCGCCTAGGGGACAGAGTTAGGGTTGGTAAGGGTGGAACTGGCCCAGTTCATTGCTGACAATGTAGCAAGGAGGCAGAGCAGAAAGGAGGACGCTATCGTTTAGGAGAGCACAGGTGGCTCGGGAATTTGATCTGGAAGGAGGGAAGGAGCAGGAGGAGTTAGCCGAGTAGCAGCCA
Organism: Conus ventricosus; assembly: GCA_018398815.1. Taxonomy (NCBI): domain Eukaryota; kingdom Metazoa; phylum Mollusca; class Gastropoda; order Neogastropoda; family Conidae; genus Conus; species Conus ventricosus. Next base: position 34,634 of record JAFLJL010001849.1, on the reverse strand, counting down.
GGCTTAGGAGAGGAAGAGGAGCTGGCTGCCAAACTTACGGAGAGAAGAAGAGGAAGCTGCGGCCAGGCTTTAGGAGAGAGGAAAGCCGTTACTAGGAGAGAGGAAGAGGAAGCTGCGGCCAGGTTAGGAGAGAGGATGCCGCTATAGGTGAGAGGAAGAGGGGAGGCTGCTGCAGGTTTGCTATCCTTTTGCAGAGAAGCAACGAAAGAGGATGAGGTGCTTTCCAGAAAGACGGAGAGAGGTCAAGTGATGGCACCGACAAGAGGACGGGATGATAGGAGAAAGTCGACCAGGACTGGACGATAGAGTTAAGAAGTGAGCTGGTTCTCATAGCAAACGTCGGGCGAGTGAGATCGTGTCATTGTATACAGGAAAAAGTTGAGGGACCACTCCCCCCCCCCCCCCCCCCCCTCCCCACCACCCCCCCAGAAAGAGCAAGAGTTGAAGGAGGCGAGATGAGAGGGCTGTGAGGAAGCGACAAGCCAGTGGCTATTGATTCCTTTAGCAGATGCTGATGATGTGGATATGTATTTAGCTCATTTCGAGCTGGTTGCCACGTTGTGCCGCTGGATAAAAAACTCATGGTCCTCTAGTCTTATAGCTCTTTTGAGAGGGAATGACGAGTGATGCTATCTGCGACTGAATGCCGTTGACCTCGCGAGTTTTGACCAAGTGAAGGAAAGCGCTTTCTTTGAGTATTTCAGTTTAGGACGCCGAGGCTTACGGAAGAAGTTCAGGGGAATGAAAGAAGGAAGTAGGAGAAACGTTTCAGCAGTTTTAGACGGCTAAGTCTTGTTTTCAGTCTGTGGGTGCTACAGCCGGGAAAGATGAAACCAAAGCTGTGGACCTGAAAAGATCTCATTTTCGTGGAACCGATGTATGGAACTATTACTCCTGACTTTGTTCACGGAAGTGCCATCGAGCGTGTCCTAAGAATGCTGATAGCGTGGCCTTGGAAGCAACTCGGATAGCGGGAAGCAACGACGGATAGGGCGGGAGAGGAAAAGAGGCACATCTGTAATAAGTGACGCTCACGAGGTCAAACCAAGCATCCTAGGGGGTAAAATCAAGGCAATTCCCGCGAAAGGGACCAGGGGAATGGGAGAGAGTAAGTTTAGAGAGCTCAGCCAGCGATCAGTGCTGCACCAAAAGGGCACTGGCAGGGGGTGTTTGTTAAGATGCAAGCGACCAGGTCACATTTCCAGCGAAATTGTCGTAATCTTGTGAGTGTGGCTATCCAATATGTGTCATGTCTTGGAGAGCCAGTATACTCGGAAGCTACCCTGCGGCTGTGTGTGCGGTGACTCCTGGAAACCTTTCTGTACCGAGGTGCAGGGTGAGGGTCGGGAATCATGGGCAGTGGTATCAGAGTATACAGGAGCATCGCAGACCGTGGTCGCGGCGAGGCTGGTTACCATAGTGATGCCTATACAGGGAGGACTCCAGACAGTTGTATTGGCTGAATCCAGGTGTCGTAGCACTCTACCGTGGCCTGTGTGTGCATGGACACGCCGTACTTTGAGGGGAAGGTTGAGGTCTGGTGATGGTGGATCCAGTTGGAGGTAAAGATGCTGGTGGGAATAACATACGCGTGGGGAGAGCACCATCCTGAGAGAGTTCCCAGATACCCATCTGGGGACAACTCTTCGGAGTGTGACAGCAACCCTTACAGCCTCAGGTCGCTGTGTTGGATCGTGCTAGGTCAGAGCCCAGGACAGGCCTGCGCAAACCGTTTCTTTGATGGAGCAAGTGATGGCTGTCTCGAAAGACGAGTGATTCGTGGGCAGAACAGGATGATAGCCTTGCACGTGCCAGAAGAGCTGAGAGGAAAAGTTAGTGTTCCATCCCCATGGAAATAGGGTTCCTTTCATGTGGATAGACGGAGTCCTGGTACGTAAGTACGAGAGTGAGGAGTGGAACACAACCAGGTTAGTGTGCCGATGTCCTCTAAGGAAGACCATATTAAACTCTCGGGACACGATATTCCTTGGGCTGGAAACTTGGGGGGATATCAAGACAAAGGAAAGAATATTCCACACTTCTATTTGGCCTGGGCAAGTGCAGTGACATAGGCAGGTATGTGAAGTCGTGTGTGAAAGTGGCCAGCGTACTTGGATAAAGGACGAGTCAGACCGGTGCCGCTTGTCAGATGCCCCTTATGCAAGAACCTTTTGACAGGATAGCGGGATATAGTGGGTCCGATTGCACCCATGTCTGCACAGGGTTGCAGGTTGATACTGGTACTGGTGGACTTCGCCACGAGGTATCCAGAGGCTTACTAGACCACTTCGCACGGTAACCACTGAGTCGTTGCTGAGGCACTGTTTGCCTTGTGGTCTAGGACAGGAATTCCCGCATCGGTTCTTACCCCCCCCCCCCCCCCCCCCCCCCCCCCCCCCCCCCCCCCCCCCCCCCCCCACCCCCCCCCCCCCCCCCCCGCCCCCCCCCCCAGGACCGGGGTACTCAGTTTACGAGTAACATGAATGAGCAGGTGTTCGGGTTATTGGGGGTCCATCAAGGGTATGCGCACTACTCCATACATGCGCAAGCAATGGGTTAGTTGAGGCGCCTTCAATGGTACTTGGAAGAAGATGATCGTAGATTGACTCAAAGAAAAGCTGAAGAATGGGATCGTTGGGTGCTGCACTGTTATTCGCGTTTAGGGAGGTTCCCCAACAAAGCACCGGCTTTTCTCCATTCGAGGTGTTATAGGACGCAGGGTAAGAGGCACCAATGAAAGGTGCTGCGTGATCTTTGGACAAGCCTGAGACCATGGTTGTACATGACGGCTGGTGCATATGTGTCGACTTGAGGAACAGAATTCGCCGAGACTTGCAGGCATAGCCCGGGGATAATCTAGGGGAAAGCGGCAAGAAACCTTTAAGCGCCCATTTTGATGTCAGATCCGTCCTCGCACAATCCAACCAGGGACCAGGGTGTGGTGGTTGCGACCAGTCAAGCACAACAAGTTGGAACACTGGATTGGCAAGGACCGTTTCCAGTGATTGCCAAGGTGGGGAGGCTGATACAAGATACGAGTTCGAGGTCGGGAGAATACTCTACACGCAACCTGTTGAGATTCGTTTTGTGGAGCGGGAGGAGAATCGAAGCCAACAGCAGTGGGGCGACCGTGGTGATCAGGTCGATTACTCTGTGTGGGGCGATGCCCACCATTGGAAAGAAATTCCAGTAGTACCACTGGCTGCGTCATGGAATCCGCAGAGGATGTAATGATTGGTGCTGATGACGGTCATTTCAGGGAACAGCTGCAGCAGTGGTCGGCGAGTTCCAGGATGTCTTCACAAGACTTGCCAGGGTCTACCCACGTGGAGGCATGCAAGAACATGCTGACTTCGAATGTTCCAGTACGATCGAGACCGTATCCAGTCCCCATATTTCCCAACGGACTGTGTTCGGGAATGAAGTGGAGATGATGCTGAGAATGGGAGTCTGAGAAGGTCTGTATCTCCATACTGTTCACAAATAGTGCTGGTGAAAAAGTAAGATGAAAGAATTCGGTTCTGTGTCCGACTTCGTCGATTGAACAAAATAGTTGAGTTTGTCGCAGAGCGATGCCCAGAAATAGAGTTCTTGTCACGCAAAGCTGGGTGAGCGACGGGTTTCAGCAAGACTTACCTGTCAAAAGGATACTGGCAGATACCCGTTGACGAAGACGAACCGTCCCAGACAAGCGTTCTCGACGCCACAGGGTCATTATTCAGTGGGGTAAGATGCCTTGCGGTTCTATGTACTTCGGAGCAGTGTTACTCGGTGATTGAGGAGTTGCTTCAACCACTGGAGACAGACGACGTTGATAACTTCTTCGACGATGTGTTGGTGGTTCATCCGTCGACACATGAAGACATTTGTCTGTATTGCGAGCAGTTCTGGGATCGCATTCGAAAGTGTGGTCGCACTACCGGCCTTCAAAGTGTGAGGGAAATGCTGAGGAGTCCTACCTGGGGTTACAGGATTGGAAGAGGAGTAATAGGCTGAGGAAGACAAAATGGAGCGCATTCAGTCAGCCACACGCCCAGTACGAAGAAGCAGGTACGCAAGTTTCTTGGGTGTTGGTAGGGTTCTACCGACGATTCATCCAAGGTTTTTGATATAGCGTTGCCACTCACTGACTGACCAAAGGAATATCGGCCTCGCTTTGTGGCTCTGGTATCCGGAGTGTGAGGAGGCGTTCCTGAAGCTGATGGATTGTTTCCGCACGCCGCCTCGTTGCATTGACCAGTTCCGGAACGTCGGTTCATTCTAAAGACCGTGCCTCTGAAGTGGGCATAGGAGCTGTTGCTGTGTCAGGAACAACGACGACGGTGTCCATCCTGTAGTGTGCGCAGCAAAAAGCTCCAAATCCAGCTGAAACGCAATAATCCATCGTGGAAAAGGAATGTTTGCTCTGGTTTGGGCGGTTCAGATGTGTTTGAACCCTACCTTTATGGGGTGGAATTCACCCTACAGACGGACCATTCACACTTCCTATATTTGGATAGGGTCAAGTCGCCAGTGGTCGGATCACCAGTGGGCGTTGATTGCTAAACCTGTCCAGTTTGTAGTGGGTGGGCATTCCAGGACGTGAAATGTGGTTGCAGATTTCATGAGTCGTATGGAGTTAAGGGGTCTGTGCCGAGAGCTTAAAACAGAGGAAGAGAGGGCTATTATTTTCCACGTGCTTGTAACACTAAGGACTTGTTCGAGCGTTCTTTTCAGTTTTTGTTTAAAGGTATTACTTTAAATCTTGGGGAAGGGTATTGTCCACGCATGAACTGACACAGGTCGCCTCAGTGGAACAATTGTGGAGTGTGTCCCGTCCAGTGCCAAGGTGGCAGTGACCGGTGAAGTGCGTGAAACCTGCCGGGAAATATTGCTTACCTGTTAACTCTTTGGAGGGGGGAGGGAGCTAGTAGCAGATTGTCAAGCCCCTTCGCTGAACACCACCCACACTACTCCTCTCGTCAAACGCTTTATACGACAACTCTTCCTTAAGATTCCCCCTCGCCCAGCCAAAGACAGCGTCCAAAGCCGGCGCCCCAGTTTAGCAGTCTCTTCACTCTCCCGAGTTGATCACGAGTTCTTGATTATCTCTTTTTTGAGTGCCGACCAACACCCGTATCTATCCCTAACGTGCCCCCGAACCACTGTACTTGCGCAGTCAACACACTGCTACTCCCCCCCCCCCCAACCCTTCAATACTTACCTCTTTGCTAATCCACCCCGGAGAACACAGGGTGCGTAGTCCTAGCGGCTTAATGTATGTTGAATTCGTTCCGCTCCCCCCGCCCATTACTGTGGACATCCACTCGCAGCGTATCATGTGTTCGTAGCATAACTTGCCCCTTAGGACACTCACGCCATGCGTGCATCGCGCGTTAGAACTGCAGCCCCTGTTGCGCCACCGTGTCCTGCGGGATCGCGCGTCGAAGAGACCGCCCCCGCGTCCGGAGTACGAACTACAATCGCACAAATCTTGTCAACTCCCTGACAGCACGCCTCTCTGGACTTACCTGGTTCGCACCCCCTGAGACATCCTGCCTCGTTGTTTCACGGAGTTTAAGCGACGCGCGTTCTGCACATTCCAGGGCGTTGGCTGTCTGGCAGTGTCCGGCGATGAGGTGTCGTCCCGCGTCTTGACTGTCGGGTTTGGTGAGTTCAGCGACGGGGTCTGCACGACCTGGGCGTTGGCTGTCTGCAGTGCCCGCGACTGAGGGTGTCGTCTTTGTGTGTCGTTCCTGTTGTGCTTCAAGGTGAGCGTCGTAAAGTAATGGAAATTCTGGAGGGCTGTGTAGTTGGTTGTTTGTAGATATTCATGGTTTCATCAACTTTTGTGTTTCAGTTCCCGGGAACGGGAGGATTTTGGATAGAGGATTTACTTTTAATTTGATTTTTATTCGCAAAGATTCTTTTTATGTGAAACTTGGCTAAGAGGAGGAGATTTAAATGTGCGGACGTTTGAAGAGAAGAGAATATAATTTGAACTTAAGGTCGAGGGGAAAAAAACCGTACATATGGGAAATAAGTAATGTGCATTCGGTTCTACACCTGATACAGATAGGTGGATGTGTTACACGGTATTGATGTGCTAAGCATTATGTTGTACGGGGTAGTGGTCGCTGGTTGTACGAAATATGGTTCGAGTTTGATTTAGATTGGTTTATTTTTCTGAGAGTGTTACGTTGGTATCGGAGGACGGGACCTTTTAATATAAAAAGAGAGTCTGTCACGCGGTGCGTGTCCAGCGACGGTACGGGAGCGCAGACTGCTTGTGATGTGTCTGGTGCGTGTGTGAGGTTTATCGTTAGGTGACGGGTAGTGGTTACCTCGGATTAGACACGTCTTGTAGAAGTTCCACTTTGGGTGTTCACGCTTGGAACTAACTGGGGTGGATGGGCGGAAAGGAAAAGTGGGATCATTTATTAATAAGAGTTGTTCTTTTGTCAATTTTTGTTAAAGATTTGCGGATTGTGAATTCATGATTGTGTTACTTGGTATAGGTTTTTACGATTGGTAAATAGAGAAAAAAAATAGTTGATGATAAGAATAAAAGGGTGTTTAAGATATTTGGGAATTGTGCCTCAGAAGCTACCATTTGATGTTTTGATGTTTGTATGTGGTTGTTTTTTTAGTTCGACGGCTGGGCTGCGTCAGCATTCAAGATGTTTTCCGCAGCATTGTGGTGTCGGTAAACAATGTATTAGCAGCGCTCGGAAATCCTGTCGAGTTTATGTTATTGTTGGATAGGTAATAGCGCTTGATTAATTTTTGATGACATTGGTAGAATTGTGATTGTTGCCTGCTAGGAAATTGGATACCCGGTTCAATTCTATTATTTTGGTTTTGCTTGAAATGTGTTTGAGTCTTTTAAAAGCATGTTACTGAGTAATCGATCCTGAATTGTGACCGGTTCTGTGGTCACTAACCGGTCGTATTGTTCGTTGCAGGGATATGATTTTATAATCTTATTGAATCATAGTCTTGGAGACCTCGATGGAAATGATGTAGTGGGCATGTAGTTCAGATAGTGAAATCACTTTTATGAAGAATGGTTATAATTATGTTGTGGCTGTTGATGGAAGTGGAAAGTCAATGAAATTGGTTTACATGTGTAATGGAAACATTTCTGGTGTGAGAGAATTTTGATGTCAAGGTGGCTGTTGTTTAAGTCATGATTAAAATTCCATTAGCTGTCGCACTTTTGGGTTGTGAATGTAAACTCTGGGAATCAATTATTTAGTGATGCAAACAAATATAGTATACTGGATTCTTCTGTGGTAGTAAGACATTTCCTTTTGACACAGGGTTCCGGCGAGTTTTGTATACCTACCCTTCACGGCAAATCCGTGAGGGTTCCGGCCTCTCAGGTTGGTGGGAAGTTGGCACAGCCCATCCCCACTGTCATCCCTGCCCAACTCTCTGCCGGAGTGGGGCACGTTCCCGGAGCCTGAGGATGCGTTCCGTTCGGGAGTCATCCCTCTTCCACAGTCGAGGGTGTGGCAACTGTTCTTCACTGGTCTGTCAGGTGGCAAGCGTCTTGAGGGGCCCACCGCCAGTATTACATCAAGCGTGTGACTCGCGGGGGTGTGGTTGGTGGCCGGTAGGGAGGGGAACCGCGTTCTTAGACGTGTCAACCAACGTTCTCTCCTAGTTACGTATCAAGGCTCAGTGAAGGTTTTGTGTTTTGGCGGAGCATTATGTTGAGAAGCGCCGTCAAGCCGAGGACCGTACGGTATCAAACCATTTTCGGAAACGCTGTGTTTGCCGTTTGTTGTTTTTTTTTTTTGTGTGTGGTTTTTTTTTTTTTTTTTTTGAAGTTTTGTTTTGCCTGTGTCAAGTATCCCGCCAGGGACTTCGGATGAAGTATGAAAGTACAACTGTGGGGGGTGCGGGTTGTACTTGAACAAATTGGTGTTGAACATTTGGGGTTATGTTTGTGTCCGGGTGGTTGATTCACACTCTACCGGCATATAAAAAATTAGCAGAAAGAAAAAATTTTGGGAAAGAGACATCGCGTGGGCATCTCGGGTTTATGAGGTAAAACTTTTTGGTATTTACCGGGGGTTCCGGGGGAGTGAGAGTCCCCCTTTTCCCTTCGGGTTTTTCCTTTGGGGGCTGAGGTGATTTGTGCCTCCTGGGGGAAGGGTTGTTATTGTAAACTGCAGCACATGCCCGGGTATGATAAGGGGCCTGTGTTGATGGTGAGTTTGATAGATTTTTTGGATTTTTTGGGGGTTTGTTTTTTTTTTTTTGGTGTGTGATGTGTGGGAAAACTGCTGTGTCGGTATAAAAAGGGTATTGGGTTTTCATCTCCTTCGTGGGTAGTGCGTGTGTGAATGAAAAAACCCTTTTCTGTTTGTGCACTTATTTTCTTTTGTTTGTTTGTTGGGGGCGTTATACTTGAAAAAGGGGGGAAAGGGGGGGGGTTTAACGGGGGATTTTAATCATATTCCCTGTTATGTCTTATACAGTGACAAAGTTTCTCAAAAAAGAATTTTGCTCGAAGGGTATGTTTAGATTGGGAAAAAGGTTTTTTGGGAAAACGTGCACATATATACAATCACAAATTTCATTTTTCATTTTCCTCGTCTTCAAAAAGATAAAAAAATAGATAAAAATAATATCCCCGGGAAAAACCCACTTTTCACCCATCCAAAAGGGGGTAAAAACAAAAGTTTTCCTTTGACATTGACTACAATAATTTAACAAAAAAAAATTCTCCAAATTTTTTGAAAAATTTTTTGCTACCCCACTTAGAAAAAAAGTACAACCTCACTTAAAAAATTCACAATGGCTCTATTGGATGAAAAAGCAGGGAAAAGGTTTTCTAATTCCCTAGCTTAAAATAGAAAAGCTATTTCTCTGGAAAAAGTCATTATTATACGCAAAATTTTACTTGCATCCCCCAAATCATTGGATTCATTTAAATTTCCCCCCAAATAACATCAAATCGTAATATGCGCGTTCAAAAGCGGCTTTGAATGTATTTAAGTCTTTTAATTCATAGTCGATTAGACTTTATAACTGAAATTAAACTATAGTAAACCCTTTTTTTTCCCAAAAAGGGATTAATTTACTTTTTTTTTTGGGTTTTCCTTCTCATTGTGGTTATCGGGGAAATGAACAAGTAACAAAGTTGCAAAAAAAGGGAGCTCAAAACCTTAGGGCACGTAACAATAAATGTTTCGCTTAGATTGCAGAATTTTTTCTCTTTCATAAATAAACATCTCATGATAATGCAAAAAAAAACACGAGGAACCGGAAAAAATATATTATTATAAAAAATTGCATCAACTGTAATGACATAAACAATGGTTAACATCATACAAAAGATTTATTTCCTCATCCAGGGAGATTGAAAGTCTAATCCATAGGCTTCGTTTAAACTCGTTTTAAAACAAAATATTGCAAAGATATTAAATGTATGTGTTGGGGATTCTATAAGTTGTCAATCATTTAACTGATTCATTGTCCCCAAAACAAAAGAGCTTTTTACAAAATCAGATATTGAGGGTTTTGTTGATGGATCGACTCCTTTATCACTATCTAGTATTTTAAAACAATTTGCTACTCTTGAATCTATTTCTAAATGTTTATTAGGCTGTTCACTTAATATTTATCTTTAGCATTTGTGATTGTTACAGTTAAAAATTTTAGTTTAAGTTAAACGTTCTGATGAATAGGTTGGGGTGGAGGGTTATGATTACATGTCTTACGTACTACTTTAAAACTTACACTCCCTAAAAAATGCATCTCTTTCATTCTTTACATCAAGCTCACTCTACACTATAATATTGTCTGAATCACTTCTAGTGGAAGGACGTTAAACTGAAGAACAACAACCACACACACACCACACACACCACACACACACACACACACACACACACCACACACACACACAACACCACACACACACACACACACCGCACACACACACACACGCACGCGCGCCACAACACACGCGCGCGCACACACACACACACACACACACACACACACACACACACACACACACACACACACACACACACACACACACATGACTATCACTTGCGCGCATGTATGTACAGAGGGGGAGAGAGAGAGTGAGAGAGAGAGAGAGAGAGGAGAGAGAGAGAGAAGAGAGAGAGAGAGACACCTGACACTTTTTTTTAATTATTGTCCAATAGCTGTACAGCCCTTTCAGACAAGGGGAGACAATCATATATAAATAAATGTTTTGTCATAAATGATCTCAAATCTTTATCAAAAGACTATACACACACACGCACGAAAGAAAAATATACACGCGCATGCAGGTGCATGCACACGCACGCGCTCGTGCGCGTGCACTCACACACATGCGCGCACGCAGAGATAAAGAGGGGAAGAGGAGAGAGAGAGAGAGAGAGAGAGAGAGAGAGAGAGAGAGAGAGAGGGGGGGGGGGAGGGGGAGAGGTGCGAGAGAAAGAGAGAGAGACAGAGACAGAGACAGAAACAGAGAGATGCATGCGCGAACGCGGGTATACAGATGGGGATCATCTTGAATTTGTTGACTTTGTTCAATTAACACTTTCCTAATCTTCATTGCTTCTGCTAAAAATCTAGCCAGGGATATCGTTTGCATTTTCATTGTTATTTGAAAGAATATATGTTACCGATCTCTGATCAGGATTTCCTGTAAAGCAATTTGGAATATTACAGCTTTTGCGCTTTCATTATAAGCAGAGCAATTGAACAGTAAATGAATTTCATCCTCTGTTCCATTTCCACACGACGGGCAAACGTTGTTTTTATCTTCTTCAGTTTGAAACCAATTTTTTGACATTTTTTAGGCCGCTAACTCTTAGTCTGAATTCTGATAAGACTAACCCTATGCCATTTATCCAATACAATGATAAATATTTTTCTGCTTGAAAAACATTTTTGAAAGAATAAAACCACCTATATTTATCATTAGCTTCCAATTCTGAATGCCAATGTGTTTATAGCAGGAGATAAGTCTATCTTTGAATTCACTAATAAAACCATACTCACAACCTGCACCTTGGCTTAGCCATACAATACCAAATCCATTCTCACATAAAATTCTCTTAACATTTGACGCCCATTTAAGTGACCAGATTCATGTTGTATAACAAGCATTTCATATGACGTCTGCAAATTCTCGACAGTGGTAGGTTAGTAAGTTTAACCAATATTTAATACACTTTACAGACATTCGAATACAGAGGGGATATCTTCCGGTTTCGCCATAAACTAAAGTATTAGAAGTGTGGAGGGGAAGACCTAAAAGTCTTTTTATTGCAAAGGTATGCACTTTTTCAACTTTTTTCCTATCTTCTTCCAGTCCCCACACTTCAGCTGCGTAGGTTAATATGGGCTCTATTTGTGTGTCAAATAGTTTCCAAAACCCATCTACATCCCCAGTGTTCAATTTTCTCATGGATCTCATATGTCCATTACCCCCTTCTTCCTTTTCTACAGACGTCTAATAAACTGCTACCATTACTTAATTTTGTGGTAAAAAACCATTCCCAAATATTTGTAAGAATTTGTAACCATCACTTCTTTACCTCCATAAAACCATCTCTTTCCCCGGCAGCCAAATGACCTCCCTTTCTAAACACCATTACGTTTGTCTTTTTAAGATTAATACTCCCGATGTAATCTATCTGCTTCTCTTTTTAGCTGTCAAGCTGGTTCTGAAGACCTATTATTGTATTCGACAACAGTATGACATCGTCTGCAAACAAGAGAAGAAAGATTTCGGCTGCCCAGGAATCAATTGTATTCCATGCTTTTCAGTCACAGACAATTCTACAGCTAATTCATTAATGAAAAAGGAATACAATATGGGGCTCAGTAGGCAACCTTGTCTCACTCCCCTAGGACAATTGAAATAATCAGAATAACAACATTTGTCACGAACACAAGCAACACAGAATCATAAATACTTCTTAAGGCCCTATATATTTTGCCATTCACACCATTCCTCCTCAAAACTGCCCACAGTGAATTCCTGTTCACAGAGTCAAACGCTTTTTTAAAATCGATAAATGCAACGTACAGTTTTAGAATTCTTTTGTATAATAGCATAGAGGGTGAAAATATGGTCAATTGTACTATACCCTGCTCGGAAACCTGCCTGCTCTTCAAGAATTTTTTCTTCTTCTTTTGCCATATGGATAGCCTTTTCGTTAAAAATGTGTGTATAAACTTTATTTACAACACTTGTTAAGGCTATGCCACGATAATTATCTGGCTGATTAACGTCTCCTTTCTTTATATTGGTACGATAATGGATCGTGACCATTGTTTAGGGAAAATTCCATGATCAAACAATTTGTTGAAAAAGACAACCAGAAATCGATAACAACAACATTTGCATGTTTCAAAATTTCACCTATGATTTTGTCAGGGCCTGCGCTTTTTCCCAGACTTGAGATGACCAATACTGGCAAGGACCTCTTGTCTGGAAATCGCTTCATTAAATGATGCATCAGAAAACACCTAATGTTTGTTCATCACTATTGACTTTGCATTTCTCATGATGTGGCATTATATCTAATTCATTAAAGAGTGAGAAGAAATGTTCGTGCCACTGATCTATAGGTATAGAATTGTAGATCACTGATTTTGTGTTCACAGACCTGACTGTCTGCCAGAATAGTTTTAGAATCATGTACTGACTGCTTTAATTTAATCAACCTTGCTTGATCATACTGTGTTTTCCTTTGGTTTAAAAATACTTATATTCCTTTCTTTCCTTAACGTACGCCTCTCTTTTTCGTTGAAGTGCATTCTTTGCTCGCTTGAATTTCCATAGTAACCCCCTAACTGCTTTCTTTTTACGGTGACATTCAGCATCAAACCAATCACACTTTCTCTTCTTATTTCCTGTTGTTCTCATCATACCGCATGTCCAGCGAGGAGGCTGCCTGGTTTTTGGAGCTCCCGTTTTAAATTCATTGTTACATCTTTTACCCCTTGCATCTTTTTACTCATACGAGTATCCGTGAATTTTAATAATCAGCACTGTTAGCTGTTGTAATTTAACGCTATTTCTTTTCTTTTTTTTAACGAAATTGTGTTTTAAACCCTTTCAGGTAAGGTGAGTCTTTTTTTGGCTTTTCAAGATGGCTACCGGCGTGTTGTTCCTCGGCTTCGTTAAAAGTTTTCTATTTTTCCTTGCGTTTCCACATGTGACAGGAACAACAATATTCCTAGCACTCAGTTTAATTTTTGAATTTTAGATGTTGATGTAGACGCCTTTAGTTCCATTTTTGCAGGTTTTAAAACTTTGTGCAACCTGAACCATGTTAGTCTACCTGTGTGCACCTGTGCCGATACTGTTCTTACTTCTATTACTAGGCCCAGTTTTTGAACCCCTGATTTCAATTAACATTAGAAATATACAGTGATAAGGAATTGTTTGATTAAAAGAGTTAGACATAGAGGAGTTAATTTTTTGGTTTTTTAAGCCTTATCCTATCAGGAGACTTGAACCAATCCGGGTCCGTCCCCAAAGTAAAATATCCATGCGGGTTTGCAATTTGAGAGTCACATGGAAACATAAAGCAGTTGCCTGTGACGTCTGCAATTCATGGTATCACACTAAATGTATGTTAATGAATCAGCAGTTTATGAAGCATTATGCAATAGTGATATATCATGGACTTGTTTTACCTGCGGCTTCCAAACTTTAGTTCAAGACTTTTTGAGGATTCTATTGAAAATTGCAGCTCAAAAAACCCAACCTTTTTTGACCTATCTCACCAGACCGATCCCAAAAGAAAACTTGAAATTTTGTCCTAAGTTTGCATCCCCCCCTTAAATTCTAAAATTTGATAAAAACCCAAATCATAAAGTCCCAACTAAACCCCTAAATCATTAAGAGAAAAGATAAATTTAAAATGCATAGTCGTAAATTTTCAATCTCTTATTAAAGAAAAAGGAAAACTCAGTAATTTAGTCACTGAAAAAACATTGATGTTGTAATTGGAACAGAAACTTGGCTAAAAAACTGAACATCCATTAGTGAATTTTTAATGGAGGATTTTGATATTTATAGAAAGGACAGACTTGGAAAAAGAGGGGGGGGAGTCTTGATTGCCATTAGGAAGAATTTAGCCAGTGTGTTTTTATATCAAGGCAAAAATAGTGAAAGTTTATTTTGTAGGATTAATTTTAAGAATAAGAGACCTGTCATTGTTGGATCAGTTTACAGACCTCCAGACTCAGATGAAAATGTATGTATGTCTATTTGCAGAGACATTTCTAACATTGTTTGGCCAATAGGAAGGCAATATTATGGATTGGTGGAGACTTTAATTTCCCATTTATTGTTTGGGGGTAAGATGCCATACTTGGTAATCAATTACAGTAAAAATATTAATACTCAGTTTTTGATGCCCCAAAAGACCTTGGATTAGTACAGTCAGTTGAATCACCAACTCGTGGTAAGGCATTCCTGGATTTATTTTTTACCAATTGTCAGGCGCTTTTGGCAATCAGGGAAATTTAAATTTCAGGCCTGGGTGATCATGACATAGTTCTTTTAGAGAGTAATTTTCAAAACCCCTTTTGAAGAAAACCCCCTAAACGTACCATCAGACTCTGGAACCAAGCAGATTTACCAAAATTGCGCAGGATACTCATAATTTCAGTCGTCTTTTTTGAGGTTTCCCCTAGTGTTAAAGATAATGTCAGTGATCTTTGGAAGTGTATAAAAAACTAAATTGGATTTATTAATGGATGACAACATACCTACTAAAATAACTTCAAGCAAGAACCACCAGCCATGGATTACTACAAAACTAAACGTTTGTTGAGAAGGAAACAAACGTTCTTTAAAAATTGAAACTACATCCTAATTCGAAAGATTACTGGTTAGGTATAAACATATTAAGAGAAGGGTCAGAGAGAATGTAGACTTGCTCACTCCAATTATGTTATTCGATGAATTTCGGAAGGTGATCATCAAAACAAGAAATTATGGTCTTACATAAGGAGTAAGAGACAGGACAACAAATTTGGGGTTCCAGACCGAGAAATAACCAGAATAACCTAATACAGGGCCTGAAGGGGAAAACAAACTTACTAAACAAAACAGTTTTGTTCATTTTCTCAAATCCCAAACCTTTAATTAACGTTAGACTAAAAGGGTGATGATAAACTCCCCGAAAAGCAAAACATCAAAGTAAACAAAGCAGGATATTTAAGTTACTGACCAAAATCAATGAAAACAAAGCTACTGGTCCCCATGGCGTTTCCCGGCAAGCTCTTAAAATTATTTTGCCAATGAATTGAGTGAGGTATTCCAATTACTTTACCAAGCTTCACTGGACCAGGGAGTAATACCTGATGATGGCGAGATGCGAGCATTGTTCCCTTATTTTTAAAAAGGGTGACAAAACAAAAGCAGAGAATTATAGACCTGTATCTCTTACATCCATATCAGCTAAATTACTTGAACACATAATATATAGTAGCATAATGGACCATTTTTACAAATATGATTTCTTAAAATAACGCCCACATGTTTTAGACAGCGAAGGAGTTGTGAGACTCAACTTATAACAACTCTCAATGATTTTAGTAACTGTCTTAACAACAGACAGCAAATAGATGCAATTTTATTAGATTTTTCTAAAGCCTTTGATAAGGTTGACCATGAGGGCCTGCTGCTTAAATTAGGAACACATTGGCATTGGGTTCTTTGCTAAAATGGGCTAGATCATTCCTCGTTGGGAGAACGCAGAAAGTTGTTGTGGAAAGGGGCGTCATCCCATTGTAAACCAGTCTTGTCAGGTGTACCCCAGGGAACTGTTTCTGGGGCCCTTGTTTTTCTTAATTTATATAAATGACATAAGTGAAATCTCTCTCCTGGAACTACTATAAGGCTTTTTGCAGATGACAGTTTGTATATAGAACAATCAGAAGCAAGAATGATACACGCATTCACAAGAAGATCTAAACGCTTTACAAGAGTGGGAAAGAACTTGGAAAAAAGGAATTTCATCCTCAAAAGTGCCAAGTGTTGCGCATATGTAACAAACCTCACTAATTAGATCAGATTATTCTATCCATAATTTCTATTCTTAAAGAAACTAAATGCTGCAAAAAATTTAGGCGTGATTATAGATAGTCGTCCAAATGGAAAGAACATTACAATTTAGTATGTAAGAAAAACAAATAACATCTTAGCTTTCTTACACAGGAATATCAATGACTGCCCCAAAAGGTTAAAACGACCCGCTACAAAAACACGGTTAGACCAGTACTGGGAAACTAGGTTGCTCAGTTTGGGATCCTTCCATCTAAAGGACATTGATAACCTTGAAAGAAACCGAAAAGAGCAGCACGGTTCGTAACAGGGAACCAATCAGAGAAAAGGGGAATACTAGGAAGAACATGAGGAAATTAGAATGGAAACCCTTAGAAGAGAGGGAAGCTTTTATTAAACTTAAAAACCTTTTTCAAAGGCAGAGCTAAGTAATGATATTCCCAAAGGAACAACTAGTATTGAATAAAAATAGCACCAGGTGGCGGTCCCGTGTTATACCAACCTGCATCAAATTTGACAGCCACTTGCATTCTTTTTATCCCAGTTCTGTACGGCTGTGGAACTCACTGCCCCGGGTGCCATCAAGATTGCCACAAATGCAATCTCTTTTAAAAAACAAATTGATACAACAGTTTTGAGATCTGCATATTGATGTTTTTCTTTTTTTTACTTCCCTAATATTTTTACTGTTAACGGGGCCCTTTAATTTTGGCCATTGCTTTTTAATTTTTTAATATCGAGTGCGACCCTTGTTCCCCTTTTTGCTCCGGGGGCCCAACAGTCTGGTCGCACTTTTATGTTATTTTATTTACTTTTTAACATGCGCGCTGGGCCCCTACTCGTTTTGGGAAACCCATATTTAGGAAAAGAAGAAGACATGCACTGGCTGCAAAACGCTTTGAACTATTTCAAGAGAAGCATCGATATTGTTCAGAACTAAAAAACGTTATCTAAATTTTGTTTAAAATCACAATTTTTTTGCCATTTTGATAAATGTACAAAACTCCTCTCCCCCTACAAGTGATTCTCATTACGTTTGAACTGTACAAAAACTGAATAAAATTCTGCTCCACATTTTTCCAAATAATTCTCAGGCAAGTCCGGGAACGATTCGATCACCAACACAAAAAATCACAACTGCACGCAGAAAACAGCTTTTGACATAATGACTTTTAATCAATCACACTTCCCCCAGCGGGAAACAAAATAAAATCGCACTAAATTTTGTCAAAACACCGTTCAAATGACACATTAAACAGTAACAAAAATTCAACGCGATGCCCAAAAATTATTCCAAGTTATCTTTCGAGTTCCTGTTCCAGATTCCTCACATTTCCATCACTACCATTATCATCCTACTGGTGATTTTTTAACCATGTCTTCCACCCTTTGGCTGTTCACACCCAGTTTTGCAAAAAAGTCCCCCAAAGTAAAATGCCATTACCTTTTTTGAAGGACGTGTAAAAAATTTTCTTCCAAATTAACTATACCACCCTTAATTGCCATGATTATACAGAGGCCCTTTTCGGCAAAATTTTAAATGAACCAAAGGACATCTTTGTCACTTTTGAAAACAGACTTTTTTATGTTGACAGAAACTACTTTTTCAAAATGACATTTGACATGAACAAATTTAGATAGGGATTTTCGGATCATGAGAAACAAAACCGCCTGAGTGTTTTTCCGTTCGAAAAGATTTTTTTGCAGGAGAGAAAATTGATAAAATCATGGAATATACCACTGAAGAAAACATTCTCGAAAAATTTTGTCGCAGAAACATCAAACTTAGAAATTAATCAAGAAAGAAGACCTAACTTTTTTAAATAAATTTTAAAACATTATAAAAAAAATTTCATTTTTAAAAGGGAAACCCGGTCTTTCCTCGCACTTGCCGGTTGTCCCCTTGGGAGGGGATACCATCAAGCCCCTGTTGGCAGGGGGGGGAGGAGGGGGGGGAAAAAAACCCGAGAAGCCCCGTGTTGCTTGCCCTCACCCCCGTACCTCTTCCCCACCGCTACGCCGCCCCGAAACACGTGCTTTCCGTGAGGGGTACCCCCGTCCCCCCGCACTAAACGTGCATTCCGTAGTGGCCCCTTTGCCTGGTTAAAGCAAAGGGGGGGAAACCCCGTCACGGTTTTCCCGTTCTTTCCCCGCTGACCCTCTCCCCCTGTTGCGTTGGGTTTTCGCTTTTTGCTCGCGTTGGTGACTATTTTGTCGTTGCAGCTCCGCATTGGTCCCCGGTCATCGGCACCCACCACCTCAGCGTGGTTTTTGGGGGTCAGTCGTTTGGGTCCCCCCACAAATTGGCCCTTCTTAAAGTGGGCCACTTTGCCCTTTTTTCTGGCCTCTGACACCCCATGGCCTGCTTTCTGGGCAGGTCATTTGCCACAGTCCTCCCTTTGCCCTCATTTTTTTTACGATATCACGATTGGGGGAATCACCGTCATTTTTTCCTTCCCAAAGATTAACTTGAAATCAATTGGTTTCGGTCGGGGCCCCCTACTCTCACCCACCCGGCCTCGACATATCATTATTGTCCATTTTTTTGGCCGTCACGCTGTTGAGAACATCGTTATACTCTCGCACATGTTGTAAAATTTTTAACGCTTTTTCTTTGGGGTACCCTCCCTTTTAGATTGTCCTTCAGAAAAAATTTTAACTTCTCACAATTTTTTTTAAGGTTTTCCCCCCTCCGTTACCCTTTATTCGGGAACACAACTGAAAAAACACTAATTTCCCCAATTTTTGAAAAAGACTGAAACTTCTTTTGTTTCTTTTTCACACTAACCTTTTTGGGGGTCCCAAAACCCTTTAACCCCCCCAAATAATTTTTAACCAAACTCTTTAATTCACTCAAACAGAAACCTTAATCTAAAAAATCCTCCCTTGCCCTCCAATGCCCCCATGACGAGAGAGAACATCCACAGGGGGATGAGGAATCCATACATAAGAAGGGGACATCGGGGCGCTACTTCCCGTCCCTGAACTGGCACGTGGGGTGTCTGCCTCCTTTTCCGAAACACTTGCTGGGAAGGGGGGATCGCGCCCCAAAGGGCCCCGGTTCATTCAACATCGCCACAACACAGAAGGGAGGGAGCACAAACACAAACATACGATACCCTCTGTTTCCCACTGTCACAAGTCTCGTGCATGATCAAAGCAAACCGACAAAACCTTTTCCTGAAGGTCAGGTAAATGGCCAAAACAGGGCCCCACCGACACGAAAACACAAGTCCCCGCATGGCACTGACATCACAAAAAATAACCCTGTGATCAGCACAACGTCACATACCACGCATGAATCCCTTTCAAGTCCTAAAAATTTTTTGACTAATTAACAAAAAACTCCAAATTTCTGAGAGCGGGGAAAACTGCGTGCTACAAACCGTAAGTCGTCTCACCCCCCGAGAAGAAGAGAGAAGAGAGATAGAGAGAAGAGGGGGAGAGAGAGAGAGAAAGAGAGAAGAGAGAGAGAGAGAGAGAGAGAGAAGAATCAGAACCGCAAATTTTTAAACAAAAGGAGGGCTGGCTCTTGCTGAAGGGGGGAGGAAAGAGCAGTGTGCATATAACTAAACGGGAAAAAGAATCCCGTGAAATATACACATAAAAATACAAGAACCAGTTGTTTTCCCTTTATGACACAGACAGATATGAATTCTATAAACCAAGTTACAGGCAAATAAAGATAACAGGGAAATTTTAAAATAACCCCAATGTTTGTCTTTATACTCTCTTTTACGCCCATCTGGACAAACGCACTCACCATTCTTTAGTTTTCCATGCCAGTAAAATTCTTTTTAGATCTTGGCCTTTTCCCCCCATCACGCCCAAAGTCTCAGTGAAGCGCTTTAGTAATCTTTTCTTCCTTTTTTTTTTTTTTTTTTTTTTTTTTTTTTTTTTTTTTTCATAGTTTTAAAATGACTGGTCCATTTTATTCCGATCGTCCTTTTAAGACTGAGTTTTCTGTCGAAAATTATTATTTTCCTGGGGGTCTTTTGACCTTTTTTCGGAGTTAACCGTTCTTTCTGCGAATCATTATTATTTGTCTTTTTTTTATTTCGTTTTAATATCGTTTTGCTATTGCAATAAACTTTTTTTTCTGCTAATGTTTTTATTTTTCCTAACCTTTTCAACAAAAACCCGTTTCCATCTCGCGATCGCCCGTTTTTGACGAACCCAAACCTTTATTTTCATTTGTCTACAGGCATTATCTTTCATGTGTCAGCTTGTTCAAAAAAGTCTGAGAAGAGGGGGGGAGGGAGACAGAACACAAGAAGAGGGAGGGAAGACAGAGACAGAAGAGAAAGAGGGAGGGGGAAAGAGAGGGGGCGCAGGGAGGGGGAGACACCCAGGCAAGCACAACGATCAGACAAAAATAGTTCAAGCTGCAAAATGGGAAAATTAGGGTTCATTGTTTTGGGCCCGCGAACATGAAGTCATTGACATTTCGCTCCTGGGTATTTACAGAAGGCAAGCTTAACCGCATGGGAAATGCCGTTGGTTTTAAAACCAGGGAGGCCAAAAAGATAAAATGTTTACTTTTCAAAGGAGTGGGGGGGAGGAGGAAAAAGAGAAGAGGGGAGAGGACTGCAAAGTTACGATGTATACCTGGAATATGGTTGCTCAGTTTGGGATCCTTACCATCTAAAGGACATTGATAACCTTGAAAGATTCAGAAGAGCAGCACGGTTCGTAACAGGGAACCACATCAGAGAAAAGGGGAATACTAGGAAGAACATGAGGAAATTAGAATGGAAACCCTTAGAAGAGAGGAGAGCTTTTATTAAACTTAACACCTTTTTCAAAGGCAGAGCTAAAGTAATTGATATTCCAATGGAACAACTAGTATTGAATAAAAGTAGCACCAGGAGTGGCGGTCAGTGTTATACCATACCTGCATCAAATATTGACAGCCACTTGCATTCTTTTTATCCCAGTTCTGTACGGCTGTGGAACTCACTGCCGGGTGCCATCAAGATTGCCACAAATGCAATCTCTTTTAAAAAACAAATTGATACAACAGTTTTGAGATCTGCATATTGATGTTTTTCTATTTTTACTTCCCCTAATATTTTACTGTTAACTGGGCCTGAATTTGGCCATTGCTTTTAACTTCTTGAATATCGAGTGCGACCCCTTGTTGCCAAATTTGCTCCAGGGGCCAACAGTCTGAGTCGCACTATTTTATGTTATTTTATTTTACTTTTTAACATGCGCGCTGGTGACCTACTCGTTTTGAGTGAACCAGTATTTTAGGAAGAAGAAGAAGACATGCAGCTGCGCTGCATAACGACTTTGTAACTATTTCAAGAGAAGCATCGATATCTGTATCAAGAACTAAATAAGCGTTATCTAAATTTTGTTTGAAATCAGCAGATTTTTGCTCATTTTGATAAATGTACAAATACTCCTCTGCCCATACATAGTGATTCTCATTACTGGTTTGAACTGTACGTAACTGAATGAATTCTTGCTCCACATTTTTCCAAATAATTCTACAGGCAAGTGCCAGGAATCGATTCGATCACCAACACATAAATCACAACTGCACGCAGACAACATGTCTTTTGACATAATGACATAATCAATCACACTTGCACCATGCGGTGAAACAAAAGTAAAATCGTCACTAGAATTATTGTCAAAACAGCCGTTCAAAATGACACAGTTAAACATGTAACAAAAATTCAACAGCGACTGACCAAAATTATTCACAACGTTATCTTTCGAGTTCCTGTTCCATGATTCCTCATCATTTCCATCATCATACTCATTATCATCCATACATGGTGTATAATTACTCATGTCTTCCATCCTTGGCTGTTCACACCCAGTTTTTGCATTAAAGTCACCCATAAGCATCAAATGCACATTATCCTTTTGAAGGACGTGTAATAAACTTTCTTCCAAATTAACTATACCATCCTTAATTGCCATCGTATTATACAGAGGCCCATTTTCTGGCACAATATAACATGCAACCAGAAGGACATCTTTGTCACTTTTGAAAACAGACTTGTTTATGTTGACAGCAACTACATTTTCACAATTGACATTGACAGCTGAGACGAATTTAGATAGGGATT